>WNWK01003084.1:0-181020 GCA_009830355.1 Cherax destructor | reverse complement strand
AGTTAATGCCGAATTACAGAAAATATCAACATGGATGATGACAAATAAGCTTACTCTCAATACGGACAAGACCTACTACATTCAGTTTGGAAACAAAGCTACAAATGTTCCACTTAACATAACGCTAAATGGTTCACCCATCACAAGGCTCACAGAGGAAAATTCCTAGGAATCCACCTTGACAGTAGTCTTAAATTCCAAACACACATACAACAAATTTCCAAGAAAATCTCAAGGACAGTAGGTATATTATCTAAGATACGCTATTATGTGCCTCAACCAGCTCTCATTGCACTATATCATTCTCTTATCTCCCCTTATCTCACCTATGGAATCTGTGCATGGGGCTCAACAACATTAAATCACCTTAGACCACTCATAACCCAGCAAAAGGCTGCAGTCAGGATGATAACAAATTCCCTCTAGACAGCATACTCCACCTATATTCAGAACCTTAAAACTACTCACCATAAAAAATATTCATACCTATTCATGTGCCTTCTACATACATAAAACTCTACATGCTAATATTAACCCTGCGCTCAGAATTCTCCTCAACAACTTTAATAGGTCCCACGAACATGACACAAGACACAGATCACTATTTGACATACCCGAGTCCATACTAACCAATGTAAAAATTCTATGCACATAAAGGGCCCCAAAATCTGGAATTCATTACCAGTAAATATCAAGTTAACCTTGTCGGAAAATCAATTCAAGACTCTTCTCAAAAGTCACCTACTCACCCTATACTAAATACTCATACTGTAACAAACTTCCAAACCCAATATTATTTTACTTAAGAAGATCTCATTTTGATATGTTCATCCTCCTTAACACTTGTTGCAATCTCATATCATCATATTGTCATTTAAAATCTTATAGTATCATCATTTTCTTAATTTGAAATAAAATATATACCTAGATGAAACTCTAAAAACTATTTCTAGTATTGTTATTATACTAGTATAGCATCAACATACTGTAATTTGAAATAAATTCTACAACTAGATTAAACTCAACCAATTTCTCTTGTATTGTCTTTAAATAGTATGTATAACCATTTAAAAATTTAAATAATATAGAACTAGAATAAACTCAATCAATTTCTTTAGCATTAAGTACTTAGTGAATAAGTCTCTAGAATAAACTGCCCCTAATGCCATGGCATGCCAGTGGCTCTCCTTGCATTACAGTTTTATAATTGTATTATATTTGTAACTACCAATAACATTGTACACTTGTAACATGCATTGAAATAATAAAATTATTATTATTATTAATTATTATTATATTAGGCTTTGCACCTCATTCTATACCTATATATACAGGTCCACATTCCTTTATCCGAAACCCTTGGCCAGTAGTGTTTTGAATTTCAGAATTTTTAGAATTTCAGAATGAAGGTGGGGTCTAGGGCAGCACCCCATAAATCAAACATTAACACTGCAGCAAAAATGTATGAATACTAACACTAAGTGGGATAAATAAAGACTACAAATACTGCTACGGTTTATTTATAGAGTAATATATATACAGTGGACCCCCGAGTAACAAAAAAAATTCATTCCAGAAGCCTGCTCAAGTGCCATTAGCGAACGAATTTACTCCCTTAAGAAATAATGTCAAGTAGGTTAGTCCATTTCAAACCCCCAAAAATACACTTACAAAAGCACTTACAATATTATACTTACATAATTGTACGATTTCCGGGGTGTTCGTTACTCGGGGGTCCACTGTATTACTCTATGTATATTTATCTATATATATATTACTCTATATTTATATCTATATATATATTACTCTATAAATAAACTGTAGTAGTATTTGTAGTCTTTATTTATCCCACTTAGTGTGAGTATTCATACGTTTTTGCTGCAGTGTTAAGGTTTGATTATGGGGTGCTGCCCTAGACCCCACCTTCATTCTGAAATTCAAAAAATTCTGAAATTCAAAACACTACTGGTCCCAAGGGTTTCGGATAAAGGAATGTGGACCTGTATACCTATATAGGTATAGAATGAGGTGCAAAACCTAATTGCTAAATGACTTGATATGACTTCTTCAAGTGTCATCTGTCTTATTAACATAGGTTTCTGTCTAAGCAATCTCTCTTTAACTGAGTAAATTGCCATAATCTCTTGCTCACTGATAAATGCACGTTGTTCAAGGCCAGCAATTAACTGATCACACATTTTCTCCATATCGTCTATGGGGGCTTTTTAACTTGTGTTCACAATGTCATCATCATTATCACTACTATTCTCATACTTATTTGTATTTAACACCATTTCAGCAATTTCACCATCACTCAAGGAATGCACAACAGATGCATCATTGTTAATGTTCAGCATTTCTTTGATGTCAGCTTCCTGTAACTTATTTACACTTTCGTCCGATAAACTTTTAACGTAAGTTACGAGGTTTGATATCATCTTCTTCTCATCAGTGACATGAAATCTTTCAAAATCTTCATCTGTAGGTTCATTTACATCAAACATCGTTTTAGGCCAAAGTCTGTGCCAAGCATTTGTTAATGTTGATTTATCAACATCCTTCCAAGAACTAACAACTGCATAAATGGCATCCTTAACACTGAACTCTTTCAGGAAGTTTTGGATGTTTGCTTTTTCCAATCACTTCCAACTTCACCTTGTATGTGCCTGCAGCATTGGCACACCCAAGAATAGTTTACCTGTCCATAGCATCCTTAACCCATTAACTGTCCAAACGTATATATACGTTTTTACTGCTAGCGCTCCGACCTTGATTTTCCCCATAAGAAAGCATGTAAAAAAAAACGTATATATACGTTCGGAGCGCTAGCAGTAAAAACGTATATATACGTTTGGACAGTTAATGGGTTAAAACCTGTTGGTGCTCTCTCATCAGCCGTTGTTAATGTTTTTCTAGGAACATAGCGCCAGTAGAGAGCTGTTTCATTAGCATTGTAAATTTGTTCAGGACTAAGGTTTTCGTCAGATATTATCTTGGCAAATTCATCAATAAAATTTTCAGCTGCTTCATGGCCAGCAGAAGCTTTTTCACCACAGATTTTCGGATATTTTACACCAATATGCTTCTTAAATTTCTGCAGCCAACCATCCGAATATTGACACTCGCCTTCAATGTTTAGTTCTTCATGGTATATTCTAGCTTGTTTCATGACAAGCGCTGAGACACAACTGACGCCTGCCACTCTGGCTGTCAGTGCTGGGTCACGCCGCCACGTGGCGGTGATAGAGTTATGTAGAGATGACTGATGCTCCACACTCCACAAAAAAACTTTGGTTTTTAGAACTTTTCGAATTTCAAAATTTTGGATAAAGGAATGTGGATCTGTACCTCTGTGTCCATGTATTGTGTGTAATGGCTTGACAAAGCTCCTGGAGAGTGAAACGTTGCCACAATAAAATATATTAGTTGCACTTGTGTCATTTTACTTAACATATTGTTGGTAATTCTACCAACGTTGTTACATGATCAGTCATGCTGTTTCTGTTGGTATTAACAAGTATGGACTTCTTGAGGAATCTCTTTAAGGACAGTATTCCTTGATGCTGATGAAGGACTCTTGGTCCAAGGAATTGCAGATGTCCTCCCCTACCTTGAATCAAAACTGAGTGTCTACCATTCCCAAGGTGTTATAAACCTACTTTCTTCTAATAATAATAATTATAATTTAGGCTGAGAGGAAAAATTTACTTTATTACAGTTAATGTCAACTGCATATACAGTACTGTTTTATGTATTAATTTTTTTGTAGCCTGACGTGATAGCCTATCGTAACAAAGACGAGTTTGGGATTCGAGCAGGTGTAGACAACAACCCCAAGACTGTTGGATTTTTCATCGGACGGCCGACGGATCCCCTGATGGTGTCTGTCCCTCCTACCTACCTCATTAATATAAGAGACAGCCATAAGCGTATTGTTCAGGTAATAATAATAATAGTAATAATAATATTTATTTCTGCAAGTACATACATGATACAATTTATACAGACCATAGCTGACATCAATGACATATTATATAGAAAGTTCATGGTTATGCAGAGCATTTCCCATGACTTTAGTTAATTTTGCCCCCAGGATGCCACCCACACCAGTCCACTAACACCCAGGTACCTATTTTATTGCTAGGTGAACAGTGACAGCAGGTGTAAGGTGACTAACACCCAGGTCATGGTAAGCAGCAACCTTAAACCAAGACAGCAATGCCTAAGCATACGCAATAAGGCAAATAGAATACAGTGGACCCTCGGAAATCGAACATAATTCATACCAGGAGCTTGTTCTTAACTCGAAATGCTCGAAAATCGAATCAGTATTTCCCATGAGAAATAATGGAAATATAATTAATTCGTTCCTGCTGTCAGGAGGCATGAACATAAGAACATAAGAAAGAAGGAACACTGCAGCAGGCCTACTGACCCATGCGAGGCAGGTCCAAGTCTCCAACCGGCTTAAGCCAATGCCCCGACCCAGCCAGGTCAGGTTACATTCACATAAGGAAGGAGCATGGCATCTGACCTAGTAGCACAAGCTAGTCAGGGCCAACTCACACCCACCCGCACCGACTCATATATTTATCTAACCGACCACCTGGAGTTAACCCTCTCCAGGTAAACTCCAGGTAGTTAGGTCACTTCTACTTAAGGAATTAGTACGGCATCTGACCTAGTAGCACAAGCTAGTCAGGTCCAACACATAAAAATCACGAAGTGTGTGTTATTAGTCTTGAAGATGCCATATTAATAACGATAATACTAACACACCTAGGTAGTAGGTTGGTAGACAGCAGCCGCCCAGGGAGGTACTACCGTCCTGCCAAGTGAGTGTAAAACGAAAGCCTGTATTTGTTTTACATGATGGTAGGATTGCTGGTGTCTTTTTTCTGTCTCATAAACATGCATGATTTCAGGTATGTCTTGTTACTTCTACTTACACTTAGGTCACACTACACATTCATTTATAAGCATATATATATACACACCCCTCTGGGTTTTCTTCTATTTTCCTACTAGTTCTTGTTCTTATTTCCTCTTATCTCCATGGGGAAGTGGAACAGAATTCTTCCTCCGTAAGCCATGCGTGTCGTAAGAGGCGATTAAAATGCCGGGAGCAAGGGGCTAGTAACCCCTTCTTCTGTGTATATTACTAATTGTAAAAGGAGAAACTTTTGTTTTTCCTTTTGGGCCACCCCGCCTTGGTGGGAAACGGCCGACGTGTTGAAAGAAGAAAGAATACTAACACAATAATAATCACTCTGAGGCGCATTAAAATGATAATAATAGCACAATAATAATCACTCTGAGGCATATAAACGTTAATATAGACAGTTGGCTTAATCCATTTATGATATTTGTTCAAAATTATATAATAAACATGCTACATAACATATAAAAATATAAATTAACATAAATATGAGATGTTTTTCCAGTCGGCTTCACGGAGTGAACAGAATTCATTCGCGTCCAGGCTGGTAACAGCAACAGCAGTAACAACTGGTTTGTTTACAAAACTCGTGAACCTTCTACACACTCATTTTTTGCGTTTATTCATTTAATATTGTTTACTCACCTTTCACTCTACATTAAGACTGCCTCTACCACTGCCTGCCTCTACCCCTACCAGCCTCTACCCATGCCTGCCTCTACACCTGCCTGCCTCTTCCCCTGCCTTTTCTTTACCGCTGCCTGCCTCTACCGCTGCCTGCCTCTACCAATGCCTGCCTCTACCACTGCCTTCTTCTTTCCCTGCTTTTCCTCTACCGCTGCCTGCCTCTACCACTGCCTGCCTCTACCAGTGCTTGCCTCTACCGCTGCATGCCTCTACCAATGCCTGCCTCTACCACTGCCTGCCTCTTTCCCTGCTTTTCCTCTACCGCTGCCTGCCTTTACCAATGCCTGCCTCTACCAATGCCTGCCTCTACCACTGCCTCTCTCTACCACTGCCTGCCTCTACCACTGCCTGCCTCTTTCCCTGCTTTTCCTCTACCGCTGCCTGCCTCTACCAATGCCTGCCTCTACCGCTGCCTGCCTCTAACAGTGCCTGCCTCTACCAGTGCCTGCCTCTACCAGTGCCTGCCTCTACCAGTGCTTGCCTCTACTGCTGCATGCCTCTACCAATGCCTGCTTCTACCACTGCCTGCCTCTTTCCCTGCTTTTCCTCTACCGCTGCCTGCCTTTACCAATGCCTGCCTCTACCACTGCCTCTCTCTACCACTGCCTGCCTCTACCACTGCCTGCCTCTTTTCCTGCTTTTCCTCTACTGCTGCCTGCCTCTACCCCTGCCTGCCTCTACCGCTGCCTGCCTCTAACAGTGCCTGCCTCTACCAGTGCCTGCCTCTACCAGTGCTTGCCTCTACTGCTGCATGCCTCTACCAATGCCTGCCTCTACCACTGCCTGCCTCTTTCCCTGCTTTTCCTCTACCGCTGCCTGCCTTTACCAATGCCTGCCTCTACCAATGCCTGCCTCTACCACTGCCTCTCTCTACCACTGCCTGCCTCTTTCCCTGCTTTTTCTCTACTGCTGCCTGCCTCTACCCCTGCCTGCCTCTACTGCTGCCTACCTCTACCAGTGCCTGCCTCTACCAGTGCTTGCCTCTACCAATGCCTGCCTCTACCAATACCTGCCTCTACCACTGCCTCTCTCTACCACTGCCTGCCTCTACCACTGCCTGCCTCTTTCCCTGCTTTTCCTCTACTGCTGCCTGCCTCTACCCCTGCCTGCCTCTACCACTGCCTGCCTCTACCAGTGCCTGCCTCTGCCAGTGCTTGCCTCTACCAATGCCTGCCTCTACCCCTGCCTGCCTCTTCCCCTGCCTTTTCTCTACCGCTGCCTGCCTCTACCAATGCCTGCCTTTACCAATGCCTGCCTCTACCAATGCCTGCTTCTGTCACTGCCTCTCTCTACCACTGCCTGCCTCTACCACTGCCTGCCTCTTTCCCTGCTTTTCCTCTACCGCTGCCTGCCTCTACCCCTGCCTGCCTCTACCGCTGCCTGCCTCTACCAGTGCCTGCCTCTACCAGTGCTTGCCTCTACCAATGCCTGCCTCTACCAATGCCTGCCTCTACCACTGCCTCTCTCTACCAGTGCCTGCTTCTACCACTGCCTGCCTCTACCACTGCCTCTCTCTACCACTGCCTCTACCCCTGCCTGCCTCTACCACTGCCTCTCACTACTACTGCCCCTCTCTACCACTGCCTCTTACTACCACTGCCTGCCTCTACCACTGCCTCTCTACCACTGCCTGCATCTTCCACTGCCTGTTTCTACCACTGCCTGCCTCGACCACTGCCTCTACCACTTAATGAACAAGCTTCAAACACAATTAATTAATTGTGAAATGTTTGGATGAGCGTGCAGGGAAATGTTCACTCAAGAAGTATAAACAGTGCTAGACTGACTCCCGACGCTTACGCGGTGAGGCATCCAAGCGCGCCTAGGCGGACAGGTCTGGTACGCACTTGTTCGATTGGCGGAAAGTGTTCAATTTCTGAAACAAAATTTGCTCAAAAAAAAGTGTTCTAATTCCGAATTGTTTGATTGCCGAGGTGTTCGATTTTCGAGGGTCCACTGTATTGGGATTTACATCAAGAAGTGTAAGCAACAGAAGTCCAGCTGTTATATTACAGCTTTATACATCATTAGTAAGGCCTCACCTAGATTATGCAGCTCAGTTCTGGTCTCCATATTACAGAATGGATATAAATTTGTTAGAAAACATTCAGCGAAGTATGACAAAATTAATTCATAGCATTAGAAATCTTTCGTATGAAGAAAGATTGAAGTCCTTTAAATTACATTCACTTGTAAGACGAAGAATGAGGGGAGACATGATCGAAGTGTATAAGTGGAAGATGGGTATTAACAAAGAGGATATAAATAAGGTCTTGAGGATATCTCTCCAAGAGAGAACCCACAATAATGGATTCAAATTAGATAAGTTTAGATTTAGAAAGGATATAGGAAAGTACTGGTTTGGAAATAGGGTAGTTGATGAGTGGAACTACCTTGGGTAGTTTCAAATTTAGGTTGGATAAATACTTGAGTGAGAGGGGTTGGATTTGAGTGGGACTTGCACATGAATAAATAGAATTATTAAAGCTTATTGCTTGGGAAGCATTTATTCTGTTAGTGGGTTGGATTTGTGAAGGACCTGCCTAGTATGGGCCAACAGGCCTACTACAGTGTTCCTCCTTTCTTATGTTCTTATGTTACCTACTTACTGCTAGGTGAACATGAACAGCAGGTGTCTTAAGGAAACACGTCCTAATGTTTCCAACCTTACCGGGGATCGAACCACGGACCTCAGTGTGTGGGCTGAGTGTGCTACCAACCCAGCTATGGGACACCCTAGATAATAGATACAGTCAGCTCCTATAATGCTCTTCTACACAGTGCAATTTTTCGTAAATGCGATTGAAAAAAAATACATCCAAAGTTTAACCCTTTCAGAGTCCGTGCCATAGTTCTACGACTTTGAGTTCTGGGTCCAAACCGTAGTTCTACGTCATGAGCTCAGCTCACTCAGATAAGCTTTGAGCGGTAAATTTGGGCCTAGATATGAGAGAATACATCTATGTGGTAAGTGTGCACCACAAAACAAATCCTGCAGCACACAGTGCATAATGAGAGAAAAAAAACTGAAACCGTAATTTTCGATTAAAATAGCGACTTTGCAGTGTTTTTTCGTATACTACTATTTATAGTTGTATTTGCGATTTCTTGGTCTCATTTGATAGAATGGAAGATATATTACAGATATAGAGATGATTTTGATTGGTTTTAGTAATGGAAATGGCTTGAAACTGAGCTCAAATTAGCGGAAATGTTCAATTTTTGCCGATGTTCAAGAGTAAACAAATGACCTTACACATCTAATACGCGCCAGCTGGTGGGTCTAATATACATTCACAAATGTGGTGATATTATTTGTATAATTATTACAATATTGCATAACAGTAAATCTTCCATTTTTTGGTTTGAATAAAAATTCATTATGTGAATAAAAAATCAAAATGTAATTCATTTGTAAAGACTGAAAACATAACTAATAAACAGAGGAAATGTTATTTTAGTGCCAGGAATGCCTGCATTGTTTATTCTGCACCCTATTTTGAAATTGGAATATTTTGAACTTTGAGTTAAATTAGCTAAATTACCAATTTCCAATCACTTTATTTTGTAGTTGAAACAGTTGACTGCACGATTTCTTGTGTTCAATCGATAGAATAGAAGTAATACTAGTCAAATAGCTAAGAATTTGGTCGACTGGAATAATGTAATTGGCCTAAAATGGGAGTCAAAGTCGGCAAAATCGCCGATGCGTAAATATCACTGACACATCAAAATTCGCGAGAGCATAATTTCGTCAATTTTCAATCAAATTTCGTACTCTTTGTTTTATTACTTTCAGAAAAAGATTCTCTACCATTTCATAAGAAAAAATAAGAATTTTTTTTTTTAAATTCTTGGACACTGGCGCACTCCTTCCAAAAATTGCCTTGGACCCTGAAAGGGTTAATAATAGCACATGGTAAGGGCTTCTTAGCATACACTATTCAATTTTCATTGGATTTTTAATTCATATTTGTGAAAAATTTCGCTATGTAGAGCTTTATAAAAGAGCCAAATGTATACATATTATTGTTTAGTTTTGTATTTATTGCACTTTATTTTCTATACTGATTCAGTAGTAATTTATTTTTGATTAATTTACAGAGTTTCCAAAATTTTATTCGACAATCTGACCATAGAGCATGTCATCACTTTGACGACGGCGGGATTTGGCGAAATTTGATGGTGCGGTCAACTCAGTCGGGAGAAAAAATGGCTGTTGTCTTCATCCATCCCCAGCAATTACCAGAGGATGGAATACATGAGATTATGGAGGAATTGAAGCGATACTTTACCGAAGGCGAAGGGTCGTCCTGTGAGCTCGACTCTCTGTACCTCCAAGCATGGTAACTACAGCCTCTCCTCACTTAACAACCATGTCGGTAAACGAATTTGTCACTAAGTGAGGAGCATGCTATAATGGTAGTGGGTTTGTGTCAACCATCTTTGATATTTTTTTTTTTTTTTTTTTTTTTCAAACAAACAAACAAATTTTATTTCATTGCAGGTTACATGGGTATCGGAAGTTACAATGTAAATTGAGTGCAAGGAGAGCCACTGACATGCCATGGCATTAGGGGCAGCTTATTCTAGTCCTTAAAAACTATGTACTTAATATTAGAGAAATTTATTGAGTTTATTCTAGTTAAAAATTATTTTCAAAATTACAATATGATGAAATTTTACTGTTTAAATTTTTATATGATGATATTAGATCTTAGATTGTTACAGGTGTTAAGATTCTTGAATGATAATATGGAATTGAGATTATCTTAAGGAAAATAACATTGAGCATTTTTGACATTAACTTATAATATGAGTAGGGGGTAACATAATAGTAACATATTATTAAAAATTGAGATTATCGTATAGGAAAGTAACAATGAGCATTTTTCAAAGTAGTTTATAGCATGATCATTTAGGTTTGGGTGAGTAGGTGGTTTTTGAGTTGAGTCTTAAATTGATTATCAGACAAGATTATCTTAATATTTACTGGTATATTTTTAAATGTTTATACAGTAGTGTACTGTATATTGTAATAAACAGAATAGAGGAAATCAGAGAGCCTGTCATAAGTCTGAGTCGTTGGTAAACGAGTACAGTGGACCCCCGAGTAACGTAAAAACTTCACTCCAGAAGCCTGCTCAAGTGCCATTACCAAACGAATTTACTCCCTTAAGGAATAATGTCACGTAGGTTAGTCTATTTCAGACCCCCAAAAATACACTTCCACAAGCATTTACAATATTATACTTACATAATTGTAAGTTCGGGGTGTTCGTTACTCGGGGGGGTCCAATGTACGTCACTAAGTGAGGAGAGGCTGTATTTTTTTTTTATTAACACATCGCCTGTTTCCCTCCGAGGCAGGGGGGACCCAAAAAAGAAGAAACACTTTCATCATCTTTCACTCCATCACTGTTTTGCCAGAGGTACATGTACACTACTTAAAAAATTAATAGTATCTTAAATTTAGTTTCAAATTTTTATTTATTTTTATTCAATACAAAAATACAGGTTCTTCTCGTCTTAAGATGGTTTAAATTACGATATTTTAACTTTTTAATGGTGCAAAAGCAATTATGTACTTTCTATTCATTTACTGTATTTACTTTTCAGTACTGGTATTTAGTTAGTTTCAGTAATTATTTATTTATTCAGTGGCAGTAGTTATTTATTTACGTATTTATCATATCATATTTGACTTAGGACATTTTTCGACTTACGGTGAGTTTGTCGGAACATAACCCCATTGTAAGTAAAGGAGCACTGTAACGTTGTATTTCGGACAGACATAAACTCAAGATTCAATAAGATCACAGTAAGCAGGTGATATCACAATATGCAGAACAACTACTGTGAAAAACAGTGAAATTCAAAGCGCTTTTGTGATTTTTCACAGTTCCTTGATAATGTGAGAAATCACGAAAGTGCTTGGAATTTCACTATTTTTTCACAGTGGTTATTCTGCATAAACTCAAGATGTTTGATCCGAGGTATTACTAGTGTACTGTATTTAAAGTTTATCTGTGAATTTCTTAGTTACAATAAGAGGATACTCTTGCAATTTTCATAATTATTATCAAAAAATATACAGGAGGGACCCACATACCCAGCACCTATTTTTGGTGTTCCACATTTTCGTTGGCTTTCAATTGAGCCATTGTTCCACCCACTGACAATTGCCAGCGAGTGGAACATAATGAACAACGGCTGAGTTTAAAGCCAACAAAAATGTACAAGACTGAAAAGAGCGCGCTGTATATGCGTGGCTCTCCTGTATTTAACAGTGGTACATCTTGATTACAGTAAGCAGACGCGGTGTACCAGAGAGCAAGCGCCATACAGGTTAATAGCGGGAAAGGAGCATATTACTGAAACCTGCTGCGACTTGGATTTTCGAATATCACCAGATTCGTTTTTTCAGGTACGTTGAGAAGGTGGCAAGTTTATTTTACAGTCAGCTTTCTTATAAAGTTCTTCTGTATACAGTCAGCTCTTATAAAGCTCCTCCATATACAGTCACCTCTGATATAAAGCTCCTCTATATACAGTCAGCTTTTTTATAAAGCTGCTCTGTATAGAGCCATTTTTTGTAAATGCAATTGAAAAAGTGCATTAGAAATTAAATGGCACATTAACCCTTTCGGGGTTATGGTCGTACAAGTACGTTTTACGTGCTGTGGTTATTGACGTACTAGTACTCATAAATTCTAGCGCCTTCAAATTAAGCGCGTAATGGCTGGTAGGCCTAGTGGTGAGAGAATGGGTCTTCGTGGTCAGTGTGCGCAGTAGGAAAAAAATCGGGGACCCAGTGGTGCATTGTGGGAACGCCATGTTAGTACACTCTGATCACCATGCCTGGCGGTAAGAAACTCCTCACTCCTCGGCGAATTGGAACACTTTTGTTCCACAGTGACAGTTCTAACACCGATGGGAGTGTCAGTGGTGATGAGTTTCAAGGTTTTGAGGAGGTTGTGACCGAAACTAATGACCATAATACCGGTAATATTGAGGAAAACCCAGATGACCCTCAGCCGTCCACCTCCGGTGTTGTGGCATCTTGTTCACGCTCAATTGTTCCAGGACGAAAGAGAAAACTGTTATTTACTCATATCCCAGACTCTGATGTGAGCAATGGTGATGATAGTGAATATGAACTCCAAGCTCTTCAAAACAGTTCCAGTAGCGAGAGTGGAGCAGAATATTCTCCAGTGAAGCGTCAGTATATATGACGGTATATGCGCTCTGGTAGCGTGCCATATGCTGTTCCAAGGGGAAGGAGTACATCTTGGAGTACATCCCATGGGCGTACAACAGGAAGTGATAGTGAAAATGAAGACGATAGTGTTGCAATTGGAATGAGAAATGTGCATGCATCTGGTAGTGGTAGTGGTGCCAGGCGCGAGGCACCAGCAGTGGACCATGCTGGCACCGACGCCGCTGAGTCAGCTCAGCGGCCATCCTCATCCACCCACCAACCCCCACAACCCCCACAACCCCCACAACCCCCACAACCACCTGTAAATATCCAGTACCCACCAGCAGACCGCACCTGGGATTGGCAGGACGCTGACAATTTTATTCCCAATTCCCATCAGTTTGATGAAAGTCCAAGTGGAATACGCCCATCTTGTCCACTTGGGAACAATGCCAGTGAACTGGAATGTTTCGAGTTATTTTTTGACGATCCCCTGATGGAAATTATTGTCAGGGAAAGCAACAAATACTACGAGTACACCATGGCAAACACAATACTTTCACCAACATCACACCTCAACAGGTGGAAAGAGGCAACTGTGGCTGAGATGTACTTGTTCTTTGCCACAATAATGCTTATGCCACATGTGTATAAGCACCGTGTCAAATCATACTGGTCGACAGACCGCCTGATTGCAACACCAGGTTTCAGTGATATAATATCAGTGAATCGATTTGTGCTACTGCTAAGGATGCTTCACTTTCAGACAAAACCAGGCCTGACAGAAACGACAGGTTATATAAGATTAGGAATGTGTTTCTGTATCTGAAAGAGAAATTCAATATGCATTTTTATCCCTTCAGGAAGCTTGTTATTGACGAGTCACTGATTCTGTTCAAAGGTAGACTGTCGTTCAAGCAGTATATACCAAGCAAGAGGAAACGCTTTGGTATAAAGTTGTTTGTGCTTTGTGATTGCTACAGTGGTATTGTATTGGATATTATTGTGTACACTGGAAGTAATATGTACATTGAAAGATACCAGGAAGTTACTGGGTATCTCTGGTGATGTGGTTAGAACAATGATGGAACCATATCTTGGCAAGGGGCATATATTATATACTGATAACTGGTACACAAGCCCCTCCCTCAGTGATTTTTTGCGAGTGAACATGACAGATGTGTGCGGTACAGTGCGTGCAAATCGTAAGCATATGCCTAGGTTCAATGCTGGCACTCATAGAGGTGAGGTGCAGGCGTTTGCTGCCAATGACATCATGGCATTTCGGTGGCATGACAAACGAGATGTCACACTGTTGTCATCAATTCACCCTAACGAAATGACAGACACTGGCAGGCTGCATAGAGAGACCAATGAACCCATTCTAAAACCTGCAGCTGTGATGGATTACACGCTCAATATGCGCTTAGTGGACAAATGTGACATGCAAATTGGGTTTGCTGATTGTGTTCGCAAGAGTTACAAGTGGTACATAAAACTCTTTTTTCACATTCTGGACATTACAATGCTCAATGCTTATAATATTTATAAGTTGAATACCACAAACAAACCACCATATGGCGAATTTTGTTTGTCTGTCATCAGACAAATAATATTCAAGTACCAAGGAGCAACACCTGCAATAGAAACCCGCCCAACACCAGGTTATCAACACCTACCCTCTCGTCTGAGGCCTGGTGGTGAACACTTCCTAACAAAATTGCCTGCTACTGCTTGCAAGAAAAAGGCTCAGAGGAGGTGTTTTGTCTGTGCACATACAAAAAAACGCCCACAACAACGCAAAGACACTCGTTTTATGTGTGTGGAATGTAAAACACCACTGTGCATGGAACCATGTTTCAGAGACTTCCACAGGCTGCAGAACTTCTAGAAACATGTCCAGTGACTATATATATGTATATACATGATTGAACAATGAAAAGAAACAATATTTGTTATTGTGAATAACTGTAAATAAGTTGTGTAAACAAAATAGTGATAAGAAAATTTATGTAAGGATTGTGAAATACTTAGCGAGTGAATATTTGAAAAACAGCACTTATATTGGTCTCACAGGCCATAAAAGTTATTTGGAAAAAAAAAATTGATAAGAAAACAACTTCAAGAAAGAAAAAAGAAAATTACCGGCCAACCGGCAGTCACCGATGTTGCTGGCACCAGTTCATTTTTCGTCAACTTCAATCCTCCATATCTCGGTGAGTATTGATCGCAAAAATGTAATGTTTAGCCTATTAGATTTAAAAAAAAAAAACTATCATTTCATAAGAATTTTTTTTTTTTTTTTTTTTTTTTTTAAATTCGTGGACCCTGAGAACGAGTTTCAGAGAGACCCCTTGGACCCCAAAGGGTTAAAAGGCCTTTGTAGTACATGATATTAAATTTTTTATGGCCTTTTTCTGTTGCATTTTGAAAAAAAATTTCTATAGAATACCTTTTTAAGAGAACTTACTGTTAATGGATATATCATTGGTGGCACACTCAGCTCACACTAAGGTCTGGGGTTCGATCCCCGGTACGGGTGGAAACATTAGGACGTGTTTCCTTAAGACACCTGCTTACACTGTTCACCTAGCAGTAAGTAGGTACCTGGGTGTTAGTGGACTGGTGTGGGTCACATCCTGGAGGACAAAATTGACCTAATTTGCCTGAAATACTCAACATAACCAAGGACTTTCTATATAGTATGTCACTGATGTCAGCTATGGTCTGTATACTTTTCACATGTACTTGCAGAAATAATGATTATTATTATTATTATTGTTATTATTATAGATATATTAGTTGTTTCTTAGCAGTATTAGTAAAGATGTCAGATGGGTTCTTTATTCTGTGTTCCAGTGGCTTGTAATTTGTCAGTTTCCATTTAGGGATGCCTAGCACCCTATGGCTTGCTCGAACTTGGAGGCACTGGTGAGGGGTCTTTCCTGTGATGCGTTTGTTTTTGCTCAACTACTTTTCTCTTCAAGAATGTGTACAGCTAGGTTATGGGGAAAACAACAAGCTAATTACATGATTTGATTTGAGCCCTGAAGATGGGATGTTCAGTGCTTGTCTAAGGACCTTAATGGGGTTATCTTGGTGGGTAGTTTACATGTATGTTACTGTGTATAATACTTGTACTTATGTGTACCCGTACCTAAATAAACTTATTAAAAGAGGAGTAAGTGGATGAGGGAATGTGGAGGGGTCATGTCTGCTGTGTTTATTAACACTGTTCTGGCAAAATATTGAGTGAATGAATGATGGTAAATGCATTTTTTTTTTTTTAGGGTCTTCCTACTTCAGTGGAAGATGGACAGTGTTAAAAAATATATACAGTGGTACCACTACTTACGAGCACCTCAAAACTCGAACAATTATGTAAGTGTATTTTTGTAGGTGCTTTTGTAAGTGTATTTTTGTGGGTCTAAAATGGATTAACCTAATTTTCATTATTTCTTATGGGAAAAAATTCCTTCGGTATCGGCACTTGAATAGCCGACTGGAACGAATTTTGCTCGTAAGTAGAGGTACCACTGTATTATAAGTAATAATGTTCTCCATGGGGGAGTGGAAAAGAATTCTTCTTCTGTTAGCCATGCATGTCATAAAAGACAACAAGGCACTAGTAACACCTCCTGTAAAATTACTAAGTGCTGGGAGCAAGGGGCTGGTAACTCCTCCTGTATAAATTACTAAATGGCAGGAGCAAGGGGCTGGTAACCCCTTCTGTATAAATTACTAAATTTAAAAAGAAAAACTTTCATTTTTCTCTTCAGGTCACCCTGCCTCAGTGGTATATGGCCGGTGTGAAAAAAAAAATAATGTGTGTGGCAACTCATGGAGATTTTGGCCTAGTGATTTGTATTTTAATTAACCCTTTGACTGTCGCAACCCTCAATCCTGAGTGCCATTTTGTTGTCGCAAAATATTAAAAAAAAAAAAAATTATTTTTCTTATCAAAATGTTAAGATTATTTTTCTGATTGTTTAAATCCCCCCAAAAAAATTTTGCGATCAGTACTTACCGAGATATAGAGTGGTAAAATTGGCAAAAAATGAGCCACGTATGGCAACAGCGGCGAATGCCACTCACCCGGTAAACTTTGGTTTACTTCCTTTTGTAGGTTTCTTTTTTTCACTTTTATTTTTTTACGTAACTTATGTGGCCTGTGAGACCAAAGTAAGGTGCAATGTATATATATACACTCGTTGTATGCAACACAATAATTGCACAAACATTAGTATCATTATATTGTTTACAAAACTTGTTTACACCAACAATAAAAAAAACTGTTTATTACTATTGTTCTATAATATATATACACATATATAATGACTGGACACTTTCCATCAACTGCAATTAGCACTTCAAAGCTCCAAGCTATGTGTGTGTGTGTGTGTGTTTGTGTGGACATCTAAATTTGCTGAGTCAGGGTAAGGCAACTGTCAAAATGACATATTATACCATTACTCACCACCCCCACACTGCCTGTCAACCTGTCAACACAAAAGGGTACCCATGTCTTCTTCCCCACAACCTCCTTCCTTTCCTTCATACCTACCTTCCTTGCTTCCTTTCTTCCTTCATTTCTTCCTTTCTTTATGCCTTCCTTTCTTACATATTTCCTTCCTTCCTTCCTCTCATCTCTTCCTTCCTGCCTTCCTTTCTTCCTTCATTCCTTCCTTTATTTCTTCCTTCCTTTCTTACTTCTTTTGTTCCTTCCTTCCTCTCATCTCTTCCTTCCTTCCTTTCTCTCTTTCTTTCTTTCTTAATTCCTTCCTTCTTCCTTTCCTCCTTCCTTCTTCTTTCCTTCCTTCCACTCATCTCTTCTTTCCTTCCTTCCTCTCATCTCTTCTTTCCTTCCTTCCTTCCTCTCATCTCTTCCTTCCTTACTTTCTTTCTTCCTTCCTTACTTTCTTTCTTACTTCCTTCCTTCCTTCCTTCCTGCCTTCTGGTATCCTGGGCATTTCTTTCGGTCACAAACTCCTCAAAACCATGAAATTTATCTTCAGAGACACTTCCATCTGTGTTAGAGCTATCATTGAGGAAGAAAACAGTCCCAGATGCGCCAAGTAGTCAGATAATTCTTACCGCTAGGCATGCTGAACAAGGACTACTGAAATGGCGTTCCCACAATGCACCACTGGCTGCCCAATTTTTTTTATACTGCGCACACTGACCACACAGACCCATTCTCTCACATGTAGGCCTACCAGCTTTCTCCTGCTGTTAGAGCCAGTGTGAATGTTTGACTTATGTAGAATGTTGAGATACTACAAATAATAATACAGAAGTACAGTGGTACCTCGAGTTTCGTACAGCTCCCAACTCGAACAATTATGTAAGTGTATTATTGTAAGTGCTTTTGTAAGTGTATTTTGGGGGTCTGAAACAGACTAATCTAATTTACATTATTCCTTATGGGAACAAATTCGTTCGGTAACGGCACTCGAACAGCCTTCTGGAACTAATTATGGCCAAAACTCGAGGTACTACTGTAAGTTAATAGTACAGTGGAACCTCGGTACTCGAACTTAATTTGTTTCAGAAGGATGTTCGAGTGCCGATCTGTTTGATTACCGAATGAATTTTTCCAAACCAATTTTCTTTTTGGTTGGCTATCACTAATCTTCGTAGGCCCCACGGTGACTTATTTATACAAATAATATTAAAAAAAAAATGCGAAGAAACATGAAATAGTTTACAGCAAAGTTCTGGCAGGTCATGTTTGTTTGGTCGAGTGCCAAGCAAATGGTCGACTACCAAGTAATTTTTTTACCGAACAAAGCATTCAAATACCAAATTATTTGAGTAGGGAGCTGTTGGAGTACAGCGGTTCCACTGTATTTGAACTTAAGAAATGTTTAAACTTTTATGAATCCAATCTTATGTTGAGTGTACCAACATTGTTGAAAGGTGAATATAACAGTTGTTTATAATTGTATAAACTTAAACTTGCAGATTAACACTGGAGGAGCCGAGGTGTTGTATAGAACTGTACAAGAGATAGCGGAGGTGTCGCCCATCACTACACTCCTTGACATCTGTTGTGGAACAGGTGAGTAATGCATCTCTGGACACCTCTGCGCTACACTTGTAAATGTCTCTTAAAGTCAAATAATAGAAAAATATATAATATATGTTAACTTGTCAATAAGGGCTGATGTTGACATATTTATGTATTTTACTCTCATATTTATGGTAGTTGCCAGGAGCAAGGGGGTAGTAACCCCTTCTGTATAAATTACTAAATGTAAAAAGAAAGTAAAAATTTTAAATTTCTTCTTTTTCAGTCACCCTGCCTTAGTGGGAGACAGCTGGTATACTGAAAAAAATTATGATTGTTTTTTTGGGTAGAATATTTCAATATTCTCTTCCTTGTTGTGTCACCCTACCTTGGTTGAATACAGCCAGAGTTTTAAAGAGGCATACATAGTGTTTCCCACTATGAAAACTTTTTCTGTATATTATCTTTTCATACCAATGATTCCTTATTTTTAGCACATCAGTCATTTCCCACTGAGGTAGGGGTGACTCATTACATGTCTCCCATTCAGTTGCTGTCTTGCCAGAAGCGTGCTGATGTCACAGTTCAGGTGACCCTCTGAACTGCAACATCCCCATCCATCCTTCAGAGTGCAGGCACTGTACTTCCCACCTCCATGACTGTTACATTCTCACCCTCACCCATCCTTCAGAGTGCAGGCACTGTACTTCCCACCTCCATGACTGTTATATCCTCACCCATCCTTCAAAGTGCAGGCACTGTACTTCACACCTCCAAGACTGTAACATCCCCACCCATCCTTCGGTGTGCAAACACTGTACTTCCCACCTCCAGCACTGTAACATCCTCACTCATCCTTCAGAGTGGAGACACTGTACTTCCCACCTCCAGCACTGTTACATCCTCACCCATCCTTCAGAGTGCAGGCACTGTACTTCCCACCTCCAGAACTATAACATCCCCACCCATCCTTTGGTGTGCAGGCACTGTACTTCCCACCTCCATGACTGTTACATCCTCACCCATCCTTCAGAGTGCAGGCACTGTACTTCCCATCTCCAGAACTATAACATCCCCACCCATCCTTCAGAGTGCAGGCACTGTACTTCCCACCTCCAGCACTGTAACATCCTCACTCATCCTTCAGAGTGCAGGCACTGTACTTCCCATTTCCAGGACTGTACAATCCTTACCCATCCTTCAAAGTGCAGGCACTGTACTTCCCACCTCCAGCACTGTAACATCCTCACTCATCCTTCAGGGTGCAGGCACGTTACTTCCCACCTCATTACTCACAATAACGTTTGTTTAGTGTAATATATATATATCAATATATTGACAAGTCTAACTGTTAACAGGCACTATAAGTCTAATCATGGCGCCACACGTGCGAGGAACCATTGGTATCGATGAAGTAACAGCCGCCGTGCAAGATGCTGGAGAAAATGCTCGGGCAAACAATATTTCCAACTCGACCTTCATAGCCGGCAAAGCTGAAAAAGTATGTGTAAAGACGAGGAATATTGTAATATACTCTTATCAGTATAATATTGTGGCAATATAGCTATTGAATGAATGATGGTGAATGTATTTCCTCTTTTATGGGTCAGCCAACCTCAGTGGGAGACAGCCTGTGTGTTATAAAACAAAATAAAGAAGTGTGTTTATTAGTGTGTGTTTTATCACAGGTGTTATTACAGTGGTCCCTCGATTAATGATCTTAATCCGTTCCAGGGACTAGGCCTTAACACGAATTGCTCGTAATTCGAAACCTTATTTCCCATAAGAAATAATGTAAATACAATTACAGTGGTACCCCGACTTACGATATTTTTTCATTCCAGAATGCTGTTCAAGTGCCATTACCAAACGAATTTATCTCCATAAGAAATGATGTAAAATAGACTAGTCCTTTTAGACCCCCAAAATTACACTTACAAAAGCATGTAAAAAAATAAACTTACATAAAAGGGTGAGTTTGGGGACCATCGTAAGTCGGGGTACCACTGTAATCCGTTCCACCCAAAAATATTCACAAAAAATACATTTTAATTATAGTTCTACATATACACTTAGGTCACGCTACACAAACATGTACACGTTTATGTATACACTCATCTGAGTTTTCTTTGATTTTATCTTAATAGTTCTTGTTCTTATTGCTTTTCCTTTCATATCCATGGGGAAGTGGAATAAGAATCTTTCCTCCGTAAGCCATGCGTGTTGTAAAAGTCAACTAAAATGCCGGGAACAATGGGCTAGTAACCCCTTTTCCTGTATAGCTTACTAAAAAGAAAAAGAAGAAAACCGTCAAAGTGGGATGTTTGAATGTGCGTGGATGTTGTGCGAATGATAAGAAAGAGATGATTGTAGATGTTATGAATGAAAAGAAGCTGGATGTCCTGGCTTTAAGTGAGACAAAGCTGAAGAGGGTAGGAGAGTTTCAGTGGGGAGAAATAAATGGGATTAGGTCAGGGGTTTCAAATAGAGTTAGAGCTAAAGAAGGAGTGGCAATAATGTTGAATAATCAGTTATGGCAGGTAAAGAAGGAATATAAATGTATAAATTCAAGGATTGTGTGGAGTAAAATAAAGGTTGGATGTGAAAAGTGGGTTATAGTAAGTGTTTATGCACCTGGAGAAGAGAGAAGTGTAGAAGAGAGAGAGATTTTGGGAAATGTTGAGTGAGTGTGTGGGAAGTTTTGAACCAAGTGAGAGAGTAATTGTGGTTGGGGATCTAAATGCTAAAGTGGGTAAAAATGTTGTGGAGGGAGTAGTAGGTAAATTTGGGGTGCCAGGGGTAAATGTAAATGGGAACCATTAATTGAGCTATGTGTAGAAAGAGGTTTGGTAATAAGTAATACATATTTTATGAAAAAGAGGATAAATAAATATACAGTGGTACCTCGAGTTACGATATTTTTTCGTTCGAGAATGCTGTTCAAGTGCCATTACCAAACGAATTTATCTCCATAAGGAATAATGTAAAATAGACTAGTCCTTTTACACCCCAAAAATATACCTACAAAAGCATTTAAAAAATAAACTTACATAAAAGGGCGATTTTGGGGACCATCGTAACTCGAGTACCACTGTACAAGGTATGATATAGCACGTAAGGAAAGTAGTTTCTTGGATTATGTATTGGTGGATAAAAGGTTGATGGGTAGGCTTCAGGATGTACATGTTTATAGAGGGGCAATGGATATATCAGATCATTATTTAGTTGTAGCTACAGTTAGAGTAAAAGGTAGATGGGGCAAAAGAAAATGGTAACAGCAAGTAAGAGAGGTAAAAGTGTATAAACTAAGGGAGGAGGAAGTTCGGGTGAGATATAAGCAACTATTGGCAGAAAGGTGGGCTAGTGCAAGTATGAGTAGTGGGGGTTGAAGAGAGTTGGGATACTTTTAAAAATGCAGTATTAGAATGGGGTTAGAAGTTTGTGGCTATAGGAGGGTGGGTGCAGGAGGAAAGAGGAGTGAATGGTGGAATGAAGAAGTAAAGGGTGTGATAAAAGAGAAAAAGGTAGCTTATGAGAGGTTTTTACAAAACAGAAGTGTTAATAGAAGAGCAGAGTATATGGAGAGTAAAAGAGAGAGTGCAAAAGAAGAGAAGATGAAAGAATGGGAGAGGCTCTGTCAAGAAATTTTGCTGAAAACAAGAAAAAGTTTTGGAGTGAGATAAACAAGGTAAGAAAGCCTAGGGAACGAATGGATTTGTCAGTTAAAAACAGAGTAGGGGAGTTAGTAGATGGGGAGCTGGAGGTATTGGGTAGATGGCGGGAATATTTTGAGGAACTTTTAAATGTCGATGAAAAAAGGGAGGCGGTAATTTCATGTACTGGCCAGGGAGGTACAACATCGTTTAGGAGTGAAGAAGGGCAGGATGTGAGGGGGGGGAGGTGCGTGAGACATTACGTAGAATGAAAGGGGTAAAGCAGCTGGAATTGACGGAATCATGACAGAAATGTTAAAAGCAGAGGGAATATAGTGCTGGAGTGGTTGGTATTTTTGTTTAATAAATGTATGAAAGAGGGAAGGTACCTAAGGATTGGCAGAGAGCATGTATAGTTCCTTTATATAAAGGGAAGGGGGATAAAAGAGAGTGTAAAAATTATAGGGGAATAAGTTTACTGAGTATACCAGGTAAAGTGTATGGCAGGGTTATTATTGAAAGAATTAGAGGTAAGACAGTGAGTAGGATTGCAGATGAGCAAGGAGGCTTTAGAGTGGGTAGGGGATGTGTAGATCAAGGGTTTACAGTGAAGCATATATGTGAACTGTATTTAGATAAAGGTAGAGAAGTTTTTATTGCATTTATGGATTTAGAAAAGGCATATGATAGAGTGGATAGGGGAGCAATGTGGCAAATGTTGCAAGTGTATGGAATAGGTAGTAAGTTACTGAAGGCTGTAAAGAGTTTTTATGAGGATAGTGAGGCTCAGGTTAGGGTGTGTAGGAGAGAGGGAGATTACTTCCCGGTAAAAGTAGGTCTTAGACAGGGATGTGTAATGTCACCATGGTTGTTTAATATATTTATAGATAAGGTTGTAAAAGAAGTAAATGCTAGGGTGTTGGGGAGAGGGATGGGATTAAATTATGGGGAATTAAATGCAAAATGTGAGTTGACACAGTTACTTTTGCTGATGATACTGTGCTTATGGGAGATTCTAAAGAAAAGTTGCAAAGGTTAGTGGACGAGTTTGGGAGAGTGTGTAAAGGTAGAAAGTTAAAAGTGAACATAGATAAGAGTAAGGTGATGAGGGTATCAAACGATTTAAATAAAGAAAAATTGGATATCACATTGGAGAGAGGGATTATGGAAGAAGTAAATGTTTTCAGATATTTGGGAGTTGACCTGTCAGCGGATGGGTTTATGAAAGATGAGGTTAACCATAGAATTGATGAAGGAAAAAGGTGAGTGGTGCGTTGAGGTATCTGTGGAGACAAAAACGTTATCCATGGAGGCAAAGAAGGGAATGTACGAAAGTATAGTGGTACCAACACTCTTATATGGGTGTGAAGCATGGGTTGCAAATGCTGCAGCGGGAGGAGGCTGGAGGCAGTGGAGATGTCCTGTCTAAGGGCAATGTGGTGTAAATATTATGCAGAAAATTCGGAATGTGGAAATTAGGAGGTGTGGAGTTACTAAAAGTATTTGTCAGAGGGCTGAAGAGGGGTTGTTGAGGTGGTTTGGTCATTTAGAGAGAATGGATCAAAGTAGAATGACTTGGAGAGCGTATAAATCTGTAAGGGAAGGAAGGCGGGGTAGGGGTCGTCCTAGAAAGGTTGGAGGGAAGGGATAAAGGAGGTATTGTGGGCGAGGGCTTGGACTTCCAGCAAGCATGTGTGAGCGTGTTAGATAGGAGTGAATGGAGACGAATGGTTTTTGGGACATGACGATCTGTTGGAGTGTGAGCAGGGTAACATTTTGTGAAGGGATTCAGGGAAACCAGTTAATTGATTTAGTTGGACTTGAGTCCTCTAAATGGGAAGTACAATGCCTGCACTTTAAAGGAGGGGTGTGGGATAGTGACATCTGGGAGGGACAATTCTTAGCTGTCGTATCTGAGCTCCTCTGCAAAGACAGTGATTATGTATGAGTGTGGTGAAAGTGTTGAATGATGATGAAAGGATTTTCTTTTTGGGGATTGTCTTTCTTTTTGGGTCACCCTGCCTCGGTGGGAGACGGCCGACTTGTTGAAAAAAAAAAAAATATACAAAACAACATTATTAACACTATAAATACTACTACATAATACTAAATAATAAAAACATATTAATAAATAACATTTAATTACATTTATTGAAGAGAGTTGCAGGCATCTGGAAGATAGGTTGGCAGACAGGGGGAGGGTGTTAGTGTTTGGAAGGGGAATCCCCCTCCATAAAGACTTCAGGTAACAAGTCCTTATCTGGGGTTACTTCCCTTCTTTTTCTTTTAATGCCACTAGGACCAGCTTGAGAGTCACTGGATCTCTGCCTCGAAAAATAACTGTCCAGAGTCCTCTGTTTCTGGCGACTCTTCAACATTTTTCTGAAGTGGGGCAAGATTCTGTCACTGAACATGTTGCAGATGTGGTTTGCTTCAGCTTGCTCAGGGTGGTGTTTTTCAACAAATGTCTGCACATCAGCCCATTTGGAAAAAATTTCCTTAATCTCTGAAGAAGTTACTACCTCAACCTGTCCAACCTCCTCCTCTGAATCAATTTCCTTAAATGTCGTCTGTTGCTGTTCCTGATGAAGCTCTCTCAGCTCTTCAGTGGTTAGGTCTACCCTGTGCTTTTCCACCAACTCTTCCACATCCTCACCACTCAACTCCAACCCCAGGCTGTTCCCCAATGCCACAATATCTTCCACAAGAGGCACAGGGTTGTCAGGGTCAGGGTCAGGGTCAGCCTCAAATCCTTCTAAATCCCTCTTTTCAACACAATCCGGCCACAGTGGTCTCCAAGCAGAGTTCAAAGTCCTGGAAGTCACTCCCTCCCAAGCCTTACCTATAAGGCCTATGCAATGCACGATATTGAAGTGATCTTTCCAGAACTCTCTTATGGTCAATGCAGAGGCTGAGGTTGCATCAAAGCACCTTTGAAACATTGCTTGGGTGTACAGTTTCTTGAAGTTTGCAATGACCTGCTGGTCCATGGGCTGGATGAGAGGAGTGGTGTTAGGAGGCAAGAACTTCACTGTGATGAAACTGAACTCATCAGACAAATAGTCTCCCAAGTTGTGAGGATGAGCAGGAGTATTGTCCAGTACCAGGAGGCACTTGAGTGGGAATTTCTTTTCCAGGAGGGATTTCTTCACACTAGGGCCAAACACTCCAGTCAACCATTCCACGAAAAAGTCCTTAGTGACCCATGCATTAGTGTTAGCCTTCCAATACACACAAATTATTCCTGTTAACATTGTGTTTCTTGAAGGCTCTGGGATTTTCTGCTTGATACACCAATAAAGGCTTCACTTTAAAATCACCACTGGCATTGGCACAAAGCATAAGAGTTAGCCTGTCTTTCATAGGCTTGTGTCCTGGCAGTGCCTTTTCCTCCTGAGTAATGAAGGTCCTGTTGGGCATTTTCTTCCAAAACAGGCCTGTTTCATCACAATTAAACACTTGTTGGGGTTCGAATTTTTCAGTGTCTACGAACCCCTGGAATTCCTGCACAAACTTTTCAGCTGCACGTTTGTCTGAGCTGGCTGCCTCACCATGTCTCACAACACTGTGTATGCCACTACGTTTCTTAAACCTGTCAAACCAGCCTTTGCTGGCTTTAAAATCACTCGCCTCACCACTGGTTCCAGGCATTGTCTTAACAAGATCTGCGTGCAACTTCCTTACCTTTTCACAAATTTTCACCGTGGAAATACTATCACCCGCTAACTGTTTTTCATTGATCCACAACACCAACAACTTCTCAACCTCATCCACTGTTTTCGATCTATTTTTTGTTAACATATCAACCCCTTTTGCAACATTAGCGTCCTTGATTTCATTTCTCTTTGCCAGAATAGTGGTGATAGTAGATGTGTTTTTCTTGTACATCCTGGCAAGCTCACTCACACGTATACCACTCTCATATTTTTCAACTATCTCCTTCTTTAGTTCGATGGTGTTTCTCATTCTCTTTACCACAGGGGTGCCACTAGGAAGCTTCTTTGGACCCATGGTGACTTATTTCACAGTGACAATCACTGAACCAGCAATAAACACAACAAAAGTATTGTGAATGTTTGAAAGAGCGCGCTGGGTAATGTTCTCTCAATGGTAAACAACGCTAGACTGGCATCCTGTGCGCCTCACCGCGAAAGCACGGGCAGGCGGACAGGTCTGGTACGGGCCGCTACACGAGGGAATGGTTTCTACATGAGGGAAGTATTTACCGAAAAAAGCGCTCGTTACACGAATTCACCGCTATACGGAATCATCGTTAGTCGAGGGACCACTGTAATGTGTTTTATCACAGGTGTTCGAGTGTATGTTTTATTACAGGTTATCTTAATGTATGCTTTATTACAGGTGCTGCCGCAGTTAAGCCAATTGTTGAGAGAATGTTCAGATGTTGTTGCCATCATCAATCCTGCGCGGTCGGGCCTTCGTAAGTACCATTACAATACTGTACTCACACTCTTCAAAGGGAGTACTTTGGTGCCGGTAAATTATTATTATTACAATCAGAACTAAGCGCTAAACTCACCAGGGTCATGAGTCCTACCCCAACATATTGCCATAATGCCATAAATTCCTTGGAGTGTCCGGGAGAGAGTTGGATGGGACCAGCGCTGCATGGTAGTATGTGCAAAAGATGTACTAATGCAGGTAAAGGGTTCTCGATTCAAGGAATTAGAACTATCTTCACTTCTTCATACCTGATCACCATCCATTTCGCAGGTTCTGTACGACTCTATTTTATCACTTCTCCATGAATATAACTAAAAATTATTATTATTATTATTATTATTATTATTATTGCAGCACTTTAGTGCTTAGTTTTGATTATAATACAGTGGACTCTCGGTTTACGTACTGCTCAAAACTCGACCCATTATGTAAGTGTATTTTTGTAAGTGCTTTTGTAAGTGTATTTTTGGGGGTCTAAAAGGATTAATCTAATTTACATTATTCCTTATGGGAATAAATTCGTTCGGTAACGGCATTTGAACAGCATTCTGGAACGAATTATGGCCGCTAACCGGGGGTCCACTGTAATTATAATATTATTATTCCTAGGTAGTAGGTTGGTAGACAGCAGCCACCCAGGGAGGTACTACCGTCCTGCCAAGTGAGTGTAAGACGAAAGCCTATAATTGTTTTACATGATGGTAGGATTGCTGGTGTCTTTTTTCTGTCTCATAAACATGCAAGATTTCAGGTATGTCTTGTTACTTCTACTTACACTTGCACCAGGAGCTATGACTCGACCCCTGCAACCACAACTAGGTGAGTACATTCATGTACAAGCATATATATACACACCCCTCTGGGTTTTCTTCTATTTTCTTACTAGTTCTTGTTCTTATTTCCTCTTATCTCCATGGGGAAGCGGAACAGAATTCTTCCTCCGTAATCCATGCGTGTCGTAAGAGTCGACTAAAATGCCGGGACCAAGGGGCTAGTAACCCCTTCTCCTGTATACATTACTAAAGTTAAAAAGAGAAACTTTTATTTTTCTCTTTGGGCCACCCCGCCTTGGTGGGAAACGGCCAATTTGTTGAAAGAAGAAAGAAGAATATTATTATATTATTGTTTTTCATAGAGAAGTGCCTAACTTTGGGTTATTTAACTTTGGGTTATTTAATGTTATTGTTTTATCACTATAATAGTGCTTTTGTGCATTTTCAAAGTACCACTAATTGGAAAGAAACAAGACAGTGAAAAGCAGATATAAATAAACACAAAAGGGAAAGTAATGGAGATGCCAAAACATGTATCAAACGATAATTCTCGTCAAAACCTATTTCTAATTTTTGTATTTTCCTTCTCCCTCAGACCCGGATGTTATCCATACCATTCGT
Organism: Cherax destructor; assembly: GCA_009830355.1. Taxonomy (NCBI): domain Eukaryota; kingdom Metazoa; phylum Arthropoda; class Malacostraca; order Decapoda; family Parastacidae; genus Cherax; species Cherax destructor. Next base: position 152,672 of record WNWK01003084.1, on the reverse strand, counting down.
CAGAGCACAGCCATTAGCAAGTTGATCTACGTAAGTTGCAAGCCGGAAGGATACGCCATGGAGAACTTTGTAAAGCTCGGATCGACCTTGGGTCTGAGGAATGCAAAAACAAGTCGGCTCCATTTGTTCCAAGATACGCTATACCTGTGGACATGTTCCCACACACCAGTCACACGGAGCTGGTCATTTTATTTGAAAGAGTCACCGACTGAGCAATTTCTAGGTAAAATATGTAGTATTAAAAATTTAAGAGACATTTTGGTCTTAAAAATGTTTTAAATATAATTTAAAATTATCAGCTCCATTGTTTTTTACAAAAGCATTGTGTATTTATGCAATATTTTTGTTTATACAGTTGGACCCTGTAAGTCACAGTCCTTGTAGTCTTGGTCAAGACTGTTACCTCTGAGTGCTCCTCACAAGGGTGCCTTGATGCTAGCAAAGGGCTCTTGATCCAGGGTATAAGACCTGTTCTCTCCTTTGGATTGAACGTAATTGCTTCCCATTTCTCTAAGTGCTTTGTGACCCCTGCTTGTCTATCGCTTCCCCACAAACACTTAGGGGAAGAGCACTAGACCTGTAGGGGGGTTATACAGCACCTAAGGGATGGGAGGCAATTGTGTTTGATCCAAGAAAGGGGAGGCCAAATCCATTTTTGGATCAAGAACCCTCTCCAGCATCAAGGAACCTCCCTCAATTATCAGGTACAGTGGACCCTCGCTATTCGAACACTCCAAAACTCACCCTCATTCCAGAATGCTGTTCAAGTGCTGTTACCAAACGAATTTATTCCCATAAGGAATGATGTAAATTAGATTAGTCCATTTCAGACCCCCAAAAATACACTTATAAAAGCACTTACAATAATAAACTTACATAAAAGGGCGAGTTTTGGAGTGTTCGAATAGCGAGGGTCCACTGTATATAATAATACTGCACAAGTTTTGAGGATGTAAGAAACTATATTTCATGTAAATTTATTTTCGTGGTGATTAGCAATGCTACATCATACATAGTTATTGTATCATAGTTACTTTCTATGGCTCTATGAAGGTATGAGGTATAGTGATAAACATGTATGGATGACACCACATGTGTATAAACTTCAGACATTTTTTATTGGATATTTTTCAGTGGTGGGACCTTGGGCACTTTAAATGATACAAGACAATGAGAGAACAGTACATATAGTGGAGCATGCAAGTCATGGATGATGGTCAAGTGAAGGTGTGAGGATATTGGATTGCTGCATCACCTGGAGCTGTCAGATGTGTAAGAATTGACATTTGCTAGCCTCTTGTTCTGTGGTGTTGGGAGTAGCAGTTAAGTATGCTTCATTACAGTGGTGTTTACCATTGTTGCATTCTCTGTATATTATTTCTGTATTGTTGCAGTGCATGAGTCCTCCCTCTTTACACCTGTGCATGATGTGAGTGTTGCTGGTGTCATCCTGGTGACACGTGTTCTTGGATCCACGTGGAAAGATTCCTCGTTCTCTTGCACAGATCTTGCTCTATCCCCTATGTGTTGCAGCACACTCCTGCTTCACTGTCAAGTCTTGGGGATCATTCCTCCTGGCAAGGTCTCTCATGGAAGACATGATCATGGCAGCTTCTAATAAGGCTTTCCATGATGTTGGCCATTTCTCCACATAAAATCCAGAAACTGGGTTTCTCGGTAGTAGTGCTGAATCTTAGCTGTTTGCAAGCCTATATGGTATAGGGATGGTAGTGTATGTACGATTAAAAAAAATCAGGCCTGGAGGTATGGGTAGCGTCAGGAACAACCCAATGATCATACCTCTTTTGGTGCGAGTTCAGATGCGAGTAGAAATGAGTGAAGTTATATACTTACTTTTAAGTTTTCTGCATTGAAGGACATCAAGAAATGGTAGTTTGCCAGCATTTTCTGGTTCAGGAGTGAATTTGAGAGTTTTGACACTGTTAATTTTATGAAGATGGTCTTGTACATTGCCTTGAGATATTTTTTTTTTTTTTCAACAAGTCGGCCGTCTCCCACCGAGGCAGGATATATGACTTTGGGATATATGACCATAATATCATAGACATCTGATCTATGAGACTTCTAGGAATGATATTGCAAAAGCTTTCAGTCTCCAACTTTTTTAGAGAGAAGTTGGCCAGGACTGTGCTAAGCAGACTTGCTATAGCTTAGCCAGAGCACTGCTTGAAAAAAATTATTTTTGTATCTGAAGTTTAAATTAACACACAGTTTGATGATGGCAATGAAGTTATGTCATCCATTAATCTACATTTGAGTACATCAATGATGGGATTTGTGAGAGCATTTGTGAAGGGCAGGATAGCATTAATTGGCAATGTTTTTATTCTTTATGTTTTTAGTGCAAGCAAAGTGGTCTCCAGAGTACTCCAGATGAACATGACTTACAGTATTTATCATGTTGGATAAACTTTTGACTGAGTGTCCTGCTAGTCTGTGTGAGGCACTTCCAATACATCATTGGAATCCAAAACTTATAAACCCATCACAGGGCAACATCAGGATAAATACACCAAGATCTTACAAAAAACATATCCTTTGTAGTTCTGAGGAAGGCTTGAATCTTATATGCCTTATGCGAGAACAACTTAGACCAGCTAGATTGTGTGAAATATAAAAAACAACCAGACTATTGATTTTTATCCATCCTCTCACATTAGGTATCAGAAATGCCCCCACACAGACTAGCAAGATGCCTAGCCGGAAGTCTAACATGCCAGGTAGCATAAGTCCTACTTAAAAATGCATCAATAACATTGAATAATATATATTTATTCTTAAATGTTCTCACTAATGCTATCACTGACAAACTTACGCTTACAGTTGACACCAGTTTGCCTCTTCACTATGACTGAGTGAATTTCAACTACTTTAGATATAAAAATCAGTTTTTCAAGCAGTTCTTTGGCTTAGTTGTGGGAAAACCACAGAGTGTCGTTCTGGCCAACATTTTTTGGGAAACCTGGAGGCTGAAGGCTTTTGCACTATGAATCCTATCATACAGCTTAGATATGTCAACATTCTGGTCGTATATCCCAAAAGACTTAATATACGAGACCTTTACAATTTCAACAACTTCAAAACTATCAAACTCATTCTTGAACTAGGTTAGCTAAGCAGCACTGCCATTTGTTGATGTCTTTCTATGTTGTCTTTCAGGGTCTACAGAAAGCCCACATATATGACCTTATTCATTGTTACTCATGCTGAAAGAAGAGTGACCAATAGGTTTTCCATAGGAGCTATCCATATCTCCAGTCCTAAATTATTAGAAGAATTTCAGTACATTATCCATGCGTTCACATAAACACACTTTCCTCCCTACTTTATGCAAGACTGGAAATGCAGAGGTAAAACTATGCTTGACGAAACCTCTGAGAATTATTATTATAATCATAATCATAACTAAGCACTAAACTCACAAGGGTCATACAGCACTGCCTCTCTATGAGAAACCTGGATTTTTTATTCTATCTGGAGAAGTGGCCAACAGCAATGCATGCAGGCCTTTTCTAAAAGCAACATCTAGCATAGTTGCCACGGCCATGTCTTGCACCATAAACCTCGCCAGGAAGATAGATACGTAAGACACACCCAACAGTGAAGCAGGAATGAACACCACACCAAGCAGAAGTTGCAACAAGATCTATGTGGAAGAATAGGAGAGGAATCTGTCCCCATGGATCCAAGAACACAAATATGCATGTAGTCAGGATAACACCAGCAATGCTTGTCATACACACAACTAAAAAGGGACACATTATGCACTGAAACAAATCAGGAATGATCTACAGAGGATTTGACAAAGGTAGGCACCATTGTATTGAAGCATCGTCAATCTCTACTTCCAACACCATAGACCAAAGGGCTGGTAAATACATTATCTCAACTATTCTTGTACTTATGATATTGTTCCAGTGTTTCCCAGCTGCCAGGTGACACAGCAATTAGATAACCTAACACCTTCACCTGACCATCACCCAGGACTTACATGCTTCACTACATATACACTTTTATATCATTCTCTGTATCATGTGGAGTGACCAAGGTCCCAGGAACTAAACATATTCAATAAATAAGTCCTGAGTGTGAGCACTTGTGTCCTTCCATCTATACATATCTATGCTAATGCCTATAATACTGTGTAATGCATAAAAATAATTTTTGTCATACTCCAACAATTCATGATTATGTATGACTGTCCATCCTATTTTTTAAATAGTTTAAATAAAGTAATGTTGACTGGAAAACATGTTGCCATTATTGATCATTTCCATTTGTTCCTTATCCAAAATAACAGCTTATAACATTATTGTAGCTCACAACATGTCTGGCTTTGTTTATGCAACTTGCTCAGAAGCCGACAAAGTGAATCAAAGACACATAGAATAAATCTATTACTTTCACTCTAGTTGGAGATTTTTTGAGTGTCTTACTGTACTATACAAAGTATTATACCATACTTGACATTAAGTAATTATTATTATAATCATAACCAAGCTGACATTAAGTGAAAATGTTTAAAATATTTGTCTCTCTTCGATTCACTTTTCTATTTATTTTGTAAGTAACTTGAGTGAGCATATCCAGCTGCTCAGGACATCATTGGTTGCAGGTGCAGGTGTAGTACAGGTGATCGTGGTCCACAAGTGCAGCGCTGACGTCTACTTCCTCCGGCTGATGCCAAACCGGAAACCTTTGGTGTGGCTGGAGAGGCCACGGTCACTGGCGATAGTTTTTAGGAACTGGAGCAGTTCTCCGGCTCTGACTTGCTGACCCTCCTCATCATCACTGTCCTCCTCAGACACTATCTCTTCCTCCGCAGGACTCTGGTACTTTAAGGATGGCTGGGCGTTGGGTGCTGTTGGAGATGGGAAGAGTTACGTAATACTCACACAATCATAATAACGCTATTGCAAACAAACCATGGTACAGGTGGGGTTAGAATCCATGGCGAGCGAGTGGTAAAACTTGAGGCCAGTGTGTAAGCCACTGGGCCAGCTGGCCCGGTGGCTTATGCACTGGCCTTGTAGTTTTACCTCTCACTTGCCCCGGGTTCTAACCCCACTTGTACCATGGTTTGTTTATGAATACAGTAGGATCCCCATATCCGCAGGGGATAAGTTCCAAGGACCTGCTGTGGATACCGAAAGTGCAGATAGTAGCAAACCCTATATATAAGTCCTATATATATGTATTATAAATTTTAATTGATAAATTATGGTCAGTAAGCAGAGAATCATCACTTTCACTGATGAGAAGCATTTCACTGCTTCTCTTAGGTTTTGAAGAACTGCCAGCTTCTCTACTTCTGCACTTTGGGACCATTATTATGCAAAATTAAGAGGTATTTTTGGGCCACAGTAAACCGTGGATAACAGAAACCACGGATACCGAATGAATAGATACGGGAGTTCTATTGTAGTTCGTACATCAACTTTTCCTCAAAGTAGCTCACATTACTAAGTCTATGCATGATGAATTATTGTAATTAAAACTAAACGCTAAAGCCACAAGGGTCATGCATCACTGTGGATGCATGTTGTAGTGTCTTCATGCTGAAAAAGGGCTCTTGATTTTGGGAAAAGGAGCTGTACATACTCTATTTCCTCAGATCATTTGAGATCACTAACCAGTTCCCCAGGTGTTTATCACCTTGACAAGGTTAGCTCTTACTGGTGTATATAGTAAAATTGGGACATGAAAGCAAGATAAGTGTCTTAGCATTCACTAAAATTTAAATAAAGAATTATCATGTTTCTCTCTGTGTAAAGCTTTATCAAGTTATGTTTCTTTCTGTGTAGCGATTTATAAATACAAGACTTGATATCTAACTGGGAGGCACTATTTGCCTATTACTCTGAGTGCCTCTCCCATCAAATTCACCTGTTGGAAGCCTGTGCCCAGAGTGGTCAGAGATGGGCAGGTCGAGGAGTGCCGGGTGCCCAGAGGAGTACTGGGAGGTGCCAAGGGACAGTCCTCGGAACCTGGCCAGGGGGTGGAAGGGCTGGAATCTCTTACTACCACCTCCCACTGGGCCTGGAACCTGCTTGAAGTTAGGGTTCTGAAATGACAGTTTAGTTTAGTTGCATGTTAATAGGTGATCTTCGAATTACGGTGGGGTTACGTTCTGACGAACCCACCTTGACCCTTGTAGGTTTAGAGCTTTTATTGATTATAATAATAATAATGATGAACTCGCCGTAAATTTAAAATATTGTAAGTTGAATACGAATATATTTTCTGGCCTATAATTAACCCTTTGACTGTTTCGGTCATATACAGTCTCTCCTCACTTAACGACGGAGATAGGGACCCAAGACACCGTCGGTAAGCGAATTCGTCCCTAAACGAGGAGCATACTATGTATACAGGTCTCCCTCCACATTTGCCCAATCTCTTTTTAAAGCTACCCAAGGTCCTAGTATGGGCCAACAGGCCTGCTGCAGTGTTCCTCCTTTCTTATGTTCATTTTTTTTTTTTTTTTTTCAACAAGTCGGCCGTCTCCCACCGAGGCAGGGTGACCCAAAAAGAAAGAAAATCCCCAAAAAGAAAATACTTTCATCATCATTCAACACTTTCACCACACACATACATAATCACTGTCTTTGCAGAGGAGCTCAGATACGACAGCTGAGAATTGTCCCTCCCAGCTGTCACTATCCCAGACCCCTCCTTTAAAGTGCAGGCATTGTACTTCCCATTTCCAGGACTCAAGTCCAACTAAATCAATTAACTGGTTTCCCTGAATCCCTTCACAAAATGTTACCCTGCTCACACTCCAACAGATCGTCATGTCCCAAAAACCATTCGTCTCCATTCACTCCTATCTGACACGCTCACAATGCTTGCTGGAAGTCCAAGCCCCTCGCCCACAATACCTCCTTTACCCCTTCCCTCCAACCTTTTCTAGGACGACCCCTACCCCACCTTCCTTCCCCTACAGATTTATACGCTCTCCAAGTCATTCTACTTTGATCCATTCTCTCTAAATGACCAAACCACCTCAACAACCCCTCTTCAGCCCTCTGACAAATACTTTTAGTAACTCCACACCTTCTCCTAATTTCCACATTCCGAATTTTCTGCATAATATTTACACCACACATTGCCCTTAGACAGGACATCTCCACTGCCTCCAGCCTCCTCCTCGCTGCAGCATTTGCAACCCATGCTTCACACCCATATAAGAGTGTTGGTACGACTATACTTTCGTACATTCTCTTCTTTGCCCCCATGGATAATGTTTTTTGTCACCACAGATACCTCAACGCACCACTCACCTTTTTTCCTTCATCAATTCTATGGTTAACCTCATCCTTCATAAAACCATCCGCTGACACGTCAACTCCCAAATATCTGAAAACATTTACTTCTTCCATAATCCCTCTCTCCAATGTGATATCCAATTTTTCTTTATTTAAATCGTTTGATACCCTCATCACCTTACTCTTATCTATGTTCACTTTTAACTTTCTACCTTTACACACTCCCAAACTCGTCCACTAACCTTTGCAACTTTTCTTTAGAATCTCCCATAAGCACAGTATCATCAGCAAAAAGTAACTGTGTCAACTCCCATTTTGCATTTAATTCTCCAAAATTTAATCCCACCCCTCTCCCCAACACCCTAGCATTTACTTCTTTTACAACCCCATCTATAAATATATTAAACAACCATCCCTGTCTAAGACCTACTTTTACCGGGAAGTAATCTCCCTCTCTCCTACACACCCTAACCTGAGCCTCACTATCCTCATAAAAACTCTTTACAGCCTTCAGTAACTTACTACCTATTCCATACACTTGCAACATTTGCCACATTGCTCCCCTATCCACTCTATCATATGCCTTTTCTAAATCCATAAATGCAATAAAAACTTCTCTACCTTTATCTAAATACTGTTCACATATATGCTTCACTGTAAACACTTGATCTACACATCCCCTACCCACTCTAAAGCCTCCTTGCTCATCTGCAATCCTACTCTCTGTCTTACCTCTAATTCTTTCAATAATAACCCTGCCATACACTTTACCTGGTATACTCAGTAAACTTATTCCCCTATAATTTTTACACTCTCTTTATCCCCTTCCCTTTATATAAAGGAACTATACATGCTCTCTGCCAATCCTAGGTACCTTCCCCTCTTTCATACATTTATTAAACAAAAATACCAACCACTCCAGCACTATATCCCCCTGCTTTTAACATTTCTGTCATGATTCCGTCAATTCCAGCTGCTTTACCCCTTTCATTCTACAGTAATGCCTCACGCACCTCCCCCACACTCACATCCTGCTCTTCTTCACTCCTAAACGATGTTGTACCTCCCTGGCCAGTACATGAAATTACCGCCTCCCTTTTTTCATCGACATTTAAAAGTTCCTCAAAATATTCCGCCATCTACCCAATACCTCCAGCTCCCCATCTACTAACTCCCCTACTCTGTTTTTAACTGACAAATCCATTCGTTCCCTAGGCTTTCTTACCTTGTTTATCTCACTCCAAAATTTTTCTTGTTTTCAGCAAAATTTCTTGACAGAGCCTCTCCCATTCTTTCATCGCTCTTCTTTGCACTCTCTCACCACTCTCTTCACCTTTCTTTTACTCTCCATATACTCTGCTCTTCTATTAACACTTCTGTTTTGTAAAACCTCTCATAAGCTACCCTTTTCTCTTTTATCACACCCTTTACTTCTTCATTCCACCACTCACTCCTCTTTCCTCCTGCACCCACCCTCCTATAGCCACAAACTTCTGCCCCACATTCTAATACTGCATTTTTAAAACTATCCCAACTCTCTTCAACCCCCCCTCTACTCATACTTGCACTAGCCCACCTTTCTGCCAATAGTTGCTTATATCTCACCCTAACTTCCTCCTCCCTTAGTTTATACACTTTTACCTCTCTCTTACTTGCTGTTGCCATTTTCTTTTTGTCCCATCTACCTTTTACTCTAACTGTAGCTACAACCAAATAATGATCTGATATATCCGTTGCTCCTCTATAAACATGTACATCCTGAAGCCTACTCATCAACCTTTTATCCACCAATACATAATCCAACAAACTACAGTGGTACCTCGACTTACGATATTTTTTCATTCCAGAATGCTGTTCAAGTGCCATTACCAAACGAATTTATCTCCTTAAGAAATGTTGTAAAATAGACTAGTCCTTTTAGACCCCCAAAATTACACTTACAAAAGCATTTAAAAAAATAAACTTACATAAAAGGGTGTGTTTGGGGACCATCGTAAGTCGAGGTACCACTGTACTTATGTTCATATGTTCTTAAATGTTTATACAGCAGTGTACTGTATATTGTAATAAATAAAATTGAGGAAATCAGGTCTAATATATATTATTTAGGTACAAATAATGGTTAGAGAGCCCGTCGTAAGTCTGAGGCGTCAGTAAACGAGTACTTCGCTAAGTGAGGAGAGACTGTATATATGTCTTACGAGCCCCTGTTTTGGACGTATATGTAGGTTGGTAGACAGCAACCACCCAGGGAGGTACTACCGTCCTGCCAGGTGACTGTGAAACAGAAACCTGAAACTGTTTTACATGATGGTAGGATTGCGTGCTTTTTCTGTCTCATAAACACGCTGGATAACAGGTATATCTAGCTACTTCTACTTACACTTTAGGTCACACTACACTGGCATACACATGCATATATATACATACACACATCTAGGTTTTTTCTTTTTCTTAATAGCTCTTGTTCCTTTTATTTTCTCTATTGTCCATGGGGAAGTGGAAAGAATCTTTCCTCCGTAAGCCATGCGTGTCGTATGGGCGACTAAGATGCCGGGAGCAATGGGCTAGTAACCCCTTCTCCTGTACAAATCTACTAAAAACGAGAAGAAGAAAAACTTTATAAAATTGGGTTGTCTGAATGTGCGTGGATGTAGTGCGGATGATAAGAAAGAGATGATTGCCGATGTTATGAATGAAAAGAAGTTGGATGTCCTGGCCCTAAGCGAAACAAAGCTGAAGGGGGTAGGCGAGTTTCAGTGGGGAGAAATAAATGGGATTAAGTCAGGAGTATCTGAGAGAGTTAGAGGCTAAGGAAGGGGTAGCAATAATGTTGAAGGATCAGTTATGGAAGGAAAAGAGGGAATATAAATGTGTAAATTCAAGGATTATGTGGATTAAAATAAGGGTCGGATGCGAAAAGTGGGTCATAATAAGCGTGTATGCACCTGGAGAAGAGAGAGTGAGAGGAGAGAGAGAGATTTTGGGAGATGTTAAGCGAATGTATAGGAACTTTTGAACCAAATGAGAGAGTAATTGTGGTAGGGGACCTAAATGCTAAAGTGGGAGAAACATGCAGAGAGGGTGTAGTAGGTAAGTTTGGGGTGCCAGGTGTAAATGATAATGGGAGCCCTTTGATTGAACTTTGTATAGAAAGGGGTTTAGTTATAGGTAATACATATTTTAAGAAAAAGAGGATAAAAAAGTATACAAGATATGATGTAGGGCGTAATGACAGTAGTTTGTTGGACTATGTATTGATAGATAAAAGACTGTTGAGTAGACTTCAGGATGTACATGTTTATAGAGGGGCTACAGATATATCAGATCACTTTTTAGTTATAGCTACAGTGGGAGTAAAAGGTAGATGGGATACAAGGAAAATAGAATCAGTAAGTAAAAAGAGGTGAAGGTTTATAAACTAAAAGAGGAGGCAGTTAGGGTAAGATATAAACAACTATTGGAGGATAGATGGGCTAGTGAGAGTGTAGGCAATGGGGTCGAAAATGTATGGGGTAGATTTAAAAATGTAGTGTTAGAGTGTTCAGCAGAAGTTTGTGGTTACAGGCGAGTGGGTGCGGGAGGGAAGAGGAGCGATTGGTGGAATGATGATGTAAAGAGAGTAGTAAGGGAGAAAAAGTTAGCATATGAGAGGTTTTTACAAAGTAGAAGTGATGCAAGGAGGGAAGAGTATATGGAGAGAAAAAGAGGTTAAAAGAGTGGTGAAGCAATGTAAAAAGAGAGCAGATGAGAGAGTGGGTGAGATGTTATCAGCAAATTTTGTTGAAAATAAGAAAAAGTTTTGGAATGAGATTAATAAGTTGAGGAAGCCTAGAGAACAAATAGATTTGACAGTTAAAAATAGGAGAGGAGAGTTATTAAATGGAGAGTTAGAGGTATCGGGAAGATGGAGAGAATATTTTGAGGATTTGTTAAATGTTGATGAAGACAGGGAAGCTGTGATTTTGTGTGTAGGGCAAGGAGGAATAACATCTTGTAGGAGTGTGGAAGAGCCAGTTGTGGGTGTAGGGAAGTTCGTGAGGCAGTGGGTAGAATGAAAGGGGGTAAGGCAGCTGGGATTGATGGGATAAAGATAGAAATGTTAAAAGCAGGTGGGGATATAATTTTGGAGTGGTTGGTGCTATTATTTAATAAATGTATGGAAGAGGGTAAGGTACCTAGGGATTGGCAGAGAGCGTGTATTGTTCCTTTGTATAAAGGCAAAGGGGACAAAAGAGAGTGCAAAAATTATAGGGGAATAAGTCTGTTGAGTGTACCTGGTAAAGTGTATGGTAGAGTTATTATTGAAAGAATTAAGAGTAAAACAGAAAGCAGGATAGCAGATGAACAAGGGGCTTTAGGAAAGGTAGGGGTGTGTAGACCAAGTGTTTACAGTGAAACATATAGGTGAACAGTATTTGGATAAGGGTAAAGATGTTTTTGTGGCATTTATGGATTTGGAAAAGGCGTATGATAGGGTAGATAGGGGGCAATGTGGCAGATGTTGCAGGTGTATGGAATAGGAGGAAGGTTACTGAAAGCAGTGAAGAGTTTTTATGAGGATAGTGAGGCTCAGGTTAGAGTGTGTAGGAGGGAAGGGGACTATTTCCCAGTAAAAGTGGGCCTTAGACAAGGATTGTGATGTCACCGTGGTTGTTCAATATATTTATAGATGGGGTTGTAAGAGAAGTGAATGCGAGGGTCTTGGCAAGAGGTGTTGGGCTAAAAGATAAAGAAGCAAATACAAAGTGGGAGTTGTCACAGTTGCTTTTTGCTGATGACACTGTGCTTTGGGAGATTCTGAAGAGAAGCTGCAGAGGTTGGTGGATGAATTTGGTAGGGTGTGTAAAAGAAGAAAATTGAAAGTGAATATAGGAAAGAGTAAGGTGATGAGGATAACAAAAAGAATAGGTGACGAAAGATTGGATATCAGATTGGAGGGAGAGAGTATGGAGGAGGTGAATGTATTCAGATATTTGGGAGTGGACATGTCGGCGATGGGTCTATGAAGGATGAGGTGAATCATAGAATTGATGAGGGGAAAAGGGTGAGTGGAGCACTTCGGAGTCTGTAGAGACAAAGAACCTTGTCCATGGAGTAAAGAGGGAATGTATGAATTATAGTTATACCAACGCTCTTATATGGGTGTGAAGCATGGGTGATGAATGTTGCAACGAGGAGAAGGCTGGAGGCAGTGGAGATGTCATGTCTGAGGTCAATGTGTGGTGTGAATATAATGCAGAGAATTCGGAGTTTGGAAATTAGGAGGAGGTGCGGGATTACCAAAACGATTGTCCAGAGAGCTGAGGAGGGGTTGTTGAGGTGGTTTGGACATGTAGAGAGAATGGAACGAGACAGAGTGACTTCGAGATGTATAAATCTGTAGTGGAGGGAAGGCGGGGTAGGGTCGGCCTAGGAAAGGTTGGAGGGAGGGGGTAAAGGAAGTTTTGTGTGCGAGGGGCTTGGATTTCCAGCAAGCATGTGTGAGCGTATTTGATAGGAGTGAATGGAGGCATATGGTTTTTAATACTTGACGTGCTGTTGGAGTGGGAGCAAAGTAACATTTATGAAGGGATTCAGGGAAACCGGCAGGCCGGACTTGAGTTCTGGAGATGGGAAGTACAGTGCCGGCACTCTGAAGGAGGGGTGTAAATGTTGCAGTTTTATAACTGTAGTGTAAAGCACCCTTCAGGCAAGACAGTGATGGAGTGAATGATGATGAAAGTTTTTCTTTTTCGGGCCACCCTGCCTTGGTGGGAATCGGCCGATGTGTTAATAAAAAAAAAAAATAAAAAAAAATGTACTCACAAATTCTAGCGGCTTCAAATCAAGCGGGAGAAAGCTGGTAGGCCCACATATGAGAGAATGGGTCTGTGTGGTCAGTGTGCGCTGTATAAAAAAAATCCTGCAGCACGCAGTGCATAATGAGAGAAAAAAGGAAATGTTCGATTTTTGCAAATGTTCAAGAGTAAACAAATCACGCCACCCGTCCAATACACATCAATTGGTGAGTCTATTATTCTTTCACAAGTGCACTGATATTATTTATACCATTTTTACAATAATGCAATAGTCTGCATAACGGTAAATCTTCTATTTTTTGTGTGAATAAAAAATCAAAATAGAAAGCAAGAGTAATATAAGAGGGGCCTAAAGACGTGACTAATGAACAGATAACATCTTATTTTAGTGCCAGGAATGTCTGCCTTGTTTATTCTGGACCCTATTTTGAAATTGACAACTTTTTTATTTTGCATGAAATTGGCCAAATTGCCAATTTCTGACCAATTTATTGGGTAGTTGAAATCGGTAAATTGATGGTTTCTTGTATTCAATCGATAGAACAAATGGAGTTCTAAAGAAATAGCTATGACTTTGGTTGACTGGAACAATGGAATTGGCTGAAAATAGGGCTCAAAGTCGGCGAAATTGCCGATGCGTATATATCACCGAGATCACTAACTTCGCGAGAGCGTAACTCCATAAGTTTTCAATCAAATTTCATACTTTTGGTGTCATTACCATCGGGAAAAGATTCTCTATCATTTCATAAGAATTTTTTTTTTTTTTTAATTTTGTGACAACAGGAGAGCACTCAGGATTAGGGGTTGCGACAGTCAAAGGGTTAAACACTTAATGATTATAATACATAATAATAATTCCAGCATACAAGGTGCACAACAGAAGTATCATAATGGTAAATCAGTAATATTCAAGGGTTAATTATCCCCTTACTTTACGCTAAAGCATAACACAAATCCTACTGTTGACCCTGACCTTGAGCACACAAGGTGCAGGCTAATTTTCTAAGACTTTTTGTGGGAAAAAGAGGCTCGTCTTATATACCGGAAGACACAATACCATGATGGGAACAACACATAAATAACCCCCACACGAAAGAAAAACTTTGACAATGTTTCAGTCCAATTCGGTCTAGTTAATGGGCCAAGTTGGACTGAAACGTCATCAATGAGTTCTCATTGTGAAATAAGTAAATAAATAACTACTGAATAAGGAAATAAATAATTACTGTAACTCAATATCAGTATTGAAAAGTAAATAAATGAATACAAGCTTATCCCATCAATAAATGTGCAGTACTGTACAGTATCACTATCGCACCATTGTAAAGTCAAAATATCGCAAGTCAGCCCATTGTACAGCGATGTAACTTGCTTTGCTATCAGAATTTCAGGGTCCAGTCCCAGGACCCATTATGTGCCTTGGTAACACAGCCAGCGCTCCATTAGTGCAAGTTCGATTAGTGCAAATTTTGATTTAGTGCCAAGTTAATTACTGCTAGCTTTTTTTTTCTCTTCCAAACTCTTCAAATCACATCCAAAAATTACATACAGTATTTCAACAGTGCAAATTTGAATAATGTGACCATTTCAGGTTTTATGTTTTTGCACTAATAGAGACCTAGCTGTATTTTGACCACTAGTACATAATAGTGCTATTTAATTAATGTCAATGACAGGGTTATAATACAGATTTTTACTCATTTGTATCAAGTAACTAATCGCATATATAATTCTAACATGTTAATTGTCAATTGTTAGGTTCCGAGCTACCGCTGTAAAGCGAAAATCGCTGTAAAGTGAAACACAGCCTTTTTTCACTTTCAAATGCATATCAAAGCCTGATAAAATGTTTACACTATCATATATTAAGTGAGCAATAGAGCTAGGCCTAAAAAATGCATATACAGTACACATATTACTAACCTTAAAATATTTTCCTACTTAGCTTATAATGAGTAGTGAATATATTTATTGTAGAAGGTCTGAATGAATGAAGAATGAGTATGATTGAAAACTGCTGCGTTAAAGAAATGCTGTAAAGCGAAGCACTATAAAGCCAGGTGCTGTAAAGTGGGGTCCTTCTGTAATTCTTAAAATAATACCACAGGACATCAGTGGAGATAATGGTATAAAATCCCACCAAGATGGAAAGAGCAAACGCTTTATAAGCAATACTTTTATCAACGTTTTGTCCACACAGGCCTATAGTGGCCTTTGTCACACTCCACAGGATAGGTATAGGGGTGTGCATAATAAAGATATTAAACAATTAGGCCTACCTTATAGACATATGCCTGGTACCAGCGAGGGTAGAGTCGCTTGTGCATGGAGGACGGGTTCCTCAGAGAGAGTGCCTGAGGCAGGAGTTCCGAGCCCACAGATGCCCCGCCCTCCAGTGACTGCACCTCCTGCTGCTGCACCTCCTGCTGGACCTGCTGCTCCCCACCATGACTGCCTCTACCATACTTTCCTGATGGAAACCATACATATACAGCATAAATAATGGAATAGAAAACTGCCATGAAATATGACAAGTACAAAAGTAGGTCTTAGACAGGGGTGTGTAATGTCACCATGGCTATTTAACTTATTTATAGATGGGTTATAAAATAATGGGAGATGATGCAGTTACGTTTTTGCTGATGACACTGTGCTTTTGGAAGATTCTGAAGAGAAGTTGTAGGTGTGTAAAGAAAGTTGAAAGTAAACATAGATAAGAGTAAGGTGATGAGGGTATCAAATGAGTTAGATAAGGAAAAAACAGATATCAGATTGGAGGTAGGGAGTATAGAAGAAGTGAATGTGTTCACATATTTGGGAGTTGAATTGTCAGTGGATGGGTTTATGAAGGATGAGGTTAACCATAGAATTAATGAGGGAAAAAAGGTAAGTGGTGCATTGAGGTAGCTGTGGAGACAAAAAACGTTATCCATGGAGCCAAAGAAAGGAATGTACGAGAGTATAGTGGTACCAACACTCTTATATGGGTGTGAAGCATGGGCTGTAAATGCTACAGCAAGGAGGAGGCTGGAGGCAATGGAGATGTCATGTCTAAGTGCAATGTGTACTCGCCTAGTTGTGGTTGCAGGGGTTGAGTCATAGCAGAGAATTTGTAGTGTGGAAATTAGGTGTGGATTTATTAAAATTATTATTCAGAGGGCTGAGGAGGGGTTGTTGAGGTGGTTTGGTCATTTAGAGAGAATGGAGCAAAATAGGATGACTTTGAGGGTGTATAAATCTACAGTGGAAGGAAGGCAGGGTAGGGGTTGTCCTAGGAAAGAATGGAGGGGGTAAAAAAGTTTTTTGTGCAAGGGGCTTGGACATACAGCAGGCATGTGTGAGCGTGTTAGATAGGAATGAGTGAAGACGAATTAGTTTTGGGACGTGACGAGCTGTTGGAGTATGAGTAGGAAAATATTTTGTAAAGGGATTCAGGAAAACTGCTTAACCAAACTTAATAATAATACATAATACTAATCTTTATTTTCATTACAATGGTTCAAGTGCCATTAAACGATATCAATTTTAAAAATAACTAGTACTTTTAGACCCCTTGTTATGCAAAAGCATTTTAAATTAGGTCAGTTTTGTCTCAAGATGCAGCCTACACCAGTCCACTAACACCCAGGTACCTATTTTACTGCTAGGTGAATGTGGACAGCAGGTTTCTTAAACACGTCCTAATGTTTCCACCCATACCGGGAATTGAACAACGGACCTCAAAGTGTGAGCGTAGTGCGCTACCAACGCAGCTACAGAACACCGTAACTCTAGAAGTGGAAAGTACAATGTCTGCACCTTAAAGGATGGGTCTGGGATATTTGCTGTTTAGAGTGACATCTAAACTGTCGTATCTGCACACCGCTGCAAAGACAGTGATAGTGAATGAGGTAGTGTTAATTTTCAGATCACCTCTGCACTTTTTCGTTAGAGGAGATGGCACAACTTTGAATGTTCTCCATCAATGAGTAACAAGCCGCCCAGGGCCTTTAATAATAAAACTACCCCAAAACATCATCTTTAGTGGGTGTTTTGGCGCTTGTTGTATGTGTTCATTCTGAAGAGGTTTGCCTTTGCTCCATCTCACTACCACTGATCTGGGCCCATGTACAGTGGTACCTCGGTATACGTCCAGCTCCCAACTCAAACAATTATGCAAGTGCTTTTGTAAGTGTATTTTTGGGGGTCTGAAACGGATTAATCTACAGTGGACCCCCGGATTTCGTACTGCTCCCAACTCAAACAATTATGTAAGTGTATTTTTGGGGGTCTGAAATGGACTAATCTAATTTACATTCTTCCTTATGGGAACAAATTCGTTTGGTAACGGCACTCGAACAGCCTTCTGGAAAGAATTATTGACGAAATCCGGGGGTCCACTGTACTTTACATTAGTCCTTATGGGAACAAATTTGTTCAGTATTCGAAGAGATCGGCACTTGAACAGCCTTTTGGAATTAATTAAGGATGTATACCAAGGTACCACTGTATACTTCCAAATGCACCACATCTGAAAATACAACTTCTCCCCATTTATCTGTTGTCCATCCCTTATGATAGTGCCCACTGGAGAAGTTTTTTCTTCATAACAGCAATCAATAATTGTTTCTTTACCAGTTTTCTGGCAGTTCTGCTGGTTTTCTTGGGGTCCTTTACACTGTTTCTTATGATAACCTTGTCATTGTGAGGTGTTGTCTTGCGTTTTACTCCACATTTTCCTCGATGCAGTGCTCCACAATCACCAGTGTCGTCGGCTCTCTTCAGAATCCAACCAACAGTTGACTTAGCAAAGCTCAAATTTTCGGTGATCTATCTGATACTCAAATCAGCATGTTTTCTAAGAGCTTCAATACTTGCATGCTTCCTAGGTGTAACATCCATCATGAATTTCAGCAGTAATCATGAACTGAAGAAGAGAATGTGGCAAAACCACATTCACTCTTGGAGGATGCTTGCAGGAATAGCCTAACAGAACAACAGCTGTTGTAGCACTGAGTAGAGGTGCAAAGCAACACCACAGCTGGATGGTTGCCAAAAGTCATTAGCAAACTCTTATGAATAGAAAACCCAAACTACATTAATTAAGCCGGAGATTAAGACATATTTTGAGATAATCACAAAATTTACTCCTGTCCCAATTACTTTGCACACTACATTAATTTTAAGCTAAGACAAGCCAAGATAACCTACAATTGGCTAGAATAACTGGGATAATTCAAGGTAACCCAGGATAATATTGGATATGACAGGTTCCAAAATAACATAGGTAGAATAAACCATATTCTCCTCTGGATCCTTTTTAAATCCTTCATCCTCTCATCCTCTGGGTCCTCCTTGATCCTCCTCTGGGGTCCTCCTTGATCCTCCTCTGGGGTCCTTGATCCTCCTCTGGGGTCCTCCTTGATCCTCCTCTGGGGTCCTCCTTGATCCTCCTCTGGGGTCCTCCTTGATCCTCCTCTGGGGTCCTCCTTGATCCTCCTCTGGGGTCCTCCTTGATCCTCCTCTGGGGTCCTCCTTGATCCTCCTCTGGGGTCCTCCTTGATCCTCCTCTGGGGTCCTCCTTGATCCTCCTCTGGGGTCCTCCTTGATCCTCCTCTGGGGTCCTCCTTGATCCTCCTCTGGGGTCCTCCTTGATCCTCCTCTGGGGTCCTCCTTGATCCTCCTCTGGGGTCCTCCTTGATCCTCCTCTGGGGTCCTCCTTGATCCTCCTCTGGGGTCCTCCTTGATCCTCCTCTGGGGTCCTCCTTGATCCTCCTCTGGGGTCCTCCTTGATCCTCCTCTGGGGTCCTCCTTGATCCTCCTCTGGGGTCCTCCTTGATCCTCCTCTGGGGTCCTCCTTGATCCTCCTCTGGGGTCCTCCTTGATCCTCCTCTGGGGTCCTCCTTGATCCTCCTCTGGGGTCCTCCTTGATCCTCCTCTGGGGTCCTCCTTGATCCTCCTCTGGGGTCCTCCTTGATCCTCCTCTGGGGTCCTCCTTGATCCTCCTCTGGGGTCCTCCTTGATCCTCCTCTGGGGTCCTCCTTGATCCTCCTTGGGGTCCTCCTTGATCCTCCTTGGGGTCCTCCTTGATCCTCCTCTGGGGTCCTCCTTGATCCTCCTCTGGGGTCCTCCTTGATCCTCCTCTGGGGTCCTCCTTGATCCTCCTCTGGGGTCCTCCTTGATCCTCCTCTGGGGTCCTCCTTGATCCTCCTCTGGGGTCCTCCTTGATCCTCCTCTGGGGTCCTCCTTGATCCTCCTCTGGGGTCCTCCTTGATCCTCCTCTGGGGTCCTCCTTGATCCTCCTCTGGGGTCCTCCTTGATCCTCCTCTGGGGTCCTCCTTGATCCTCCTCTGGGGTCCTCCTTGATCCTCCTCTGGAGTCCTCCTTGATCCTCCTCTGGGGTCCTCCTTGATCCTCCTCTGGGGTCCTCCTTGATCCTCCTCTGGGGTCCTCCTTGATCCTCCTCTGGGGTCCTCCTTGATCCTCCTCTGGGGTCCTCCTTGATCCTCCTCTGGGGTCTTCCTTGATCCTTCTCTGGGGTCCTCCTTGATCCTCCTCTGGGGTCCTCCTTGATCCTCCTCTGGGGTCCTCCTTGATCCTCCTCTGGGGTCCTCCTTGATCCTCCTCTGGGGTCCTCCTTGATCCTCCTCTGGGGTCCTCCTTGATCCTCCTCTGGGGTCCTCCTTGATCCTCCTCTGGGGTCCTCCTTGATCATCCTCTGGGGTCCTCCTTGATCCTCCTCTGGGGTCCTCCTTGATCCTCCTCCTCAGAGAAGTAATGTCGCACATAATGGGGCAACAATTATGCTGTATATTGGAGGAACGTTTTACTGTGATAGTTGGTGGATGTTAGGGTCTAGGGGAGACATGATCATGATGTAGAAAATACTGAGAGGAACAGATACACAGGGTGGATAGACTGTTCGAGAGGTGGGAAACAGGTACACAAGAACACAGGTGGAAGCTTAAAAAAAGGTATAGATGAAAAAACAGGGATGTCAGGAAATACTTCTTTAGCCTTAGGAAGTGGAATGACTTAGTGGGGTGGTGGAGGCAGGATCTATACACAGTTTTAAGAAGAGGTATGATGAGGCTTTCTGTGCCAGGAGTGTGTGTAGAGGCGGGGCCAAGAGATGTGACTTGACCTCTGCAACCACAAGTAGGTGAGTACACACACACACACACACACACACACACAGTCAACAAGGTTCAAGATAATTACTGCTTCCAGCGTCTTTTTTTATGGAAGTCTTGATCTTTCTATATTGTGTGTGTGTGTGTGTACCTACTTATCATTGCTGGGGTCGATTCACAGCTCTTGGCTTCGCTTCTTCATTGCCATGGGCGAGTTCTTCCATATTGCTAGCGTCTTGGAATCCCCCTGTCATACCTGTGCTTGCAGCTGCGTGCTGAACCTAAACATGTGTTTGTCTGATCTAAATCTGTGTACATGTGTACACAGCATCTGGATTAGTGTACACGATCTGCGAATGGGCAAACTCCCCCCCCCCACACACGTCAAGAGTAAAGGACCAAGAGATAGAGCTTATCAATGGGAAACACACACCTGTCCACAACGTCCATTACCCGTAGCTGGGTTGGTAGCTCACTTAGCTCACACACTGAGGTCTGTGGTTTAATCCCCGGGACGGGTGGAAACATTAGGACTTGTTTCCTTAGACACCTGCTGTTCATGTTCACCTAGCAGTAAGTAGGTACCTGGGTGTTAGTGGACTGGTGTGGGGGGCATCCTGGGGACAAAATTAACCTAAGTTGCGGGAAATGCTCAAAATAACCAGGGACTTTCTATATAGTATGTCATTAATGTCAGCTATGGTCTGTATAAGTTGTATGTCATGTACTGGTAGAAATATTATTATTATTATTAGTTTAGCGCTTCATTTGATTATAATAATAATAATTATTATTATTAAGACTGGTATTTTGGGTGAAGAGTGGAAGCAAAAAGTGCTTGAGAGAGAAGTCAGGGGTCGTCGACCCCTGACCCCAGCCACCCTGACCTCCCCTGACCCCAGCCACCCTGACCTCCCCTGACCCCTATTAAAATCTAGATAGAAAAGAGATAAACATCGCCAGCTACAACTCGGAATTAAAAAAAAGACCTGATGTTTCGCACACATCTCTTAACACAGCCTGCAACCGCAGCCAAACACATTTCCCTTTCAATCTTCTGATAATGGTCCGGGCGAAACGTGTTTTTCGCCATGAAATTTAATGGAAAACATCAATACTCGAGTGGCAGGGAGGCATGTTTGATGAGCGAAACGTCAGTGAGAGAAACGTCACAGTGAGCGAAACGTCAGTGAGAGAAACGTCACAGTGAGCGAAACGTCAGTGAGAGAAACGTCACAGTGAGCGAAACGTCAGTGAGAGAAATGTCACAGTGAGCGAAACGTCAGTGAGAAAGGTCACAGTGAGCGAAACGTCAGTGAGAAACGTCACAGTGAGCGAAACGTCAGTGAGAAACGTCACTGAGCGAAACGTCATAATGAGTGAAATGTCACAGCGAGAGAAAAGTCTGTTATAGCACGTTTTGCCCACATTAATGCTTGATATAGTAAAGTATGGGTGAGGAGAGAAAGCTGTGAGGGTGGAGAGAAAGCTGTGAGGGTGTAGTGAAAGCTGTGAGGGTGTAGTGAAAGCTGTGAGGGTGTAGTGAAAATGTGAAGGTGTAGTGAAAGCTGTGAGGGTGTAGTGAAAGCTGTGAGGGTGTAGTGAAAATGTGAGGGTGTAGTGAAAGCTGTGAGGGTGTAGTGAAAGCTGTGAGGGTGTAGTGTAAACTGTGAGGGTGTAGTGAAAGCTGTGAGGGTGTAGTGAAAGCTGTGAGGGTGTAGTGAAAGCTGTGAGGGTGTAGTGAAAGCTGTGAGGGTGTAGTGAAAATGTGAGGGTGTAGTGAAAGCTGTGAGGGTGTAGTGAAAACTGTGAGGGTGTAGTGAAAGCTGTGAGGGTGTAGTGTAAACTGTGAGGGTGTAGTGAAAGCTGTGAGGGTGTAGTGAAAATGTGAGGGTGTAGTGAAAGCTGTGAGGGTGTAGTGAAAACTGTGAGGGTGTAGTGAAAGCTGTGAGGGTGTAGTGAAAGCTGTGAGGGTGTAGTGAAAACTGTGAGGGTGTAGTGAAAGCTGTGAGGGTGTAGTGAAAACAGTGAGGGTGTAGTGAAAGCTGTGAGGGTGTAGTGAAAGCTGTGAGGGTGTAGTGAAAGCTGTGAGGGTGTAGTGAAAGCTGTGAGGGTGTAGTGAAAGCTGTGAGGGTGTAGTGAAAGCTGTGAGGGTGTAGTGAAAGCTGTGAGGGTGTAGTGAAAGCTGTGAGGGTGTAGTGAAAGCTGTGAGGGTGTAGTGAAAGCTGTGAGGGTGTAGTGAAAATGTGAGGGTGTAGTGAAAACTGTGAGGGTGTAGTGAAAGCTGTGAGGGTGTAGTGAAAACTGTGAGGGTGTAGTGAAAGCTGTGAGGGTGTAGTGAAAGCTGTGAGGGTGTAGTGAAAGCTGTGAGGGTGTAGTGAAAGCTGTGAGGGTGTAGTGAAAGCTGTGAGGGTGTAGTGAAAACTGTGAGGGTGTAGTGAAAGCTGTGAGGGTGTAGTGAAAGCTGTGAGGGTGTAGTGAAAACTGTGAGGGTCTAGTGAAAGCTGTGAGGGTGTAGTGAAAACTGTGAGGGTGTAGTGAAAGCTGTGAGGGTGTAGTGAAAGCTGTGAGGGTGTAGTGAAAGCTGTGAGGGTGTAGTGAAAGCTGTGAGGGTGTAGTGAAAGCTGTGAGGGTGTAGTGAAAGCTGTGAGGGTGTAGTGAAAGCTGTGAGGGTGTAGTGAAAGCTGTGAGGGTGTAGTGAAAGCTGTGAGGGTGTAGTGAAAGCTGTGAGGGTGTAGTGAAAGCTGTGAGGGTGTAGGTAGGGTTCAAAGTACCTACCGTAGAAGTAAGGTTCCTGAGTGAGTGTCCAGATGAATCTCTTCCTCATCTGGTGTTCCTGTAGAGGTGAAGGCGACCCTGTAGGTGACACACACACCATCAGGTCAAGGAAAAAGATCTTGGGGTGAGTATAACACCAGGCACATCTCCTGAGGCGCACATCAACCAAATAACTGCTGCAGCATACGGGCGCCTGGCAAACCTAAGAACAGCATTCCGACATCTTAATAAAGAATCGTTCAGGACCCTGTACACTGTGTACGTTAGGCCCATATTGGAGTATGCAGCACCAGTTTGGAACCCACACCTAGCCAAGCATGTGAAGAAGCTCGAGAAAGTGCAAAGGTTTGCAACAAGACTAGTCCCGGAGCTAAGGGGTATGTCCTACGAGGGGAGGTTAAGGGAAATCGACCTGACGACACTGGAGGACAGGAGAGATAGGGGAGACATGATAACAACATATAAGATACTGAGAGGAATTGACAAAGTGGACAGAGACAGAATGTTCCAGAGATGGGACACAGCAACAAGGGGACACAGATGGAAGTTGAAGACTCAGATGAATCACAGAGATGTTAGGAAGTATTTCTTCAGTCACAGAGTTGTCGGGAAGTGGAATAGTTTGGGAAGCGATGTAGTGGAGGCAGGCTCTATACATAGCTTTAAGCAGAGGTATGATAAAGCTTATGGCGCAGGGAGAGTGACCCAGTAGCGGCCAGTGAAGAGGCGGGGCCAGGAGCTTTGACTCGACCCCTGCAACCACAACTAGGTGAGTACAACTAGGTGAGTACTACTGCTGTAGCACCTCCTACCTCCTCCTCCTCCTCCTCCTCCTCCTCCTCCTCCTAAAGCTTCCTTCCCTTTTTCTCCCTTTGTCTCATCTCCCTTTCCTCAACCTTCCTCACACATCATACCCGTCACCATACAATACAGCCTTACTGCTGCAGTTGTGGCCACACACACACACGGGGCCAGGAGCTATGAATCAACCCTTACAACCACATTGTGGAAAATTTGCTATAATTTTCGTATAATTAGTATACTGTTAATATAATGTAATGCAAATATGAACTATTAATGGCAGTCGCAAACTATGAAACTACTTGTGAGGAAGAGAGTGTTTTTAACTGATGTGGAGGAGGGTTGTGTAGATGGCAGGCAGTGTTGGTGACACGAGTGGTGGAGGAGGGTTGTGTAGATGGCAGGCAGTGTTGTTGACACGAGTGGTGGAGGAGGGTTGTGTAGATGGCAGGCAGTGTTGGTGACACGAGTGGTGGAGGAGGGTTGTATAGATGGCAGGCAGTGTTGTTGACACGAGTGGTGGAGGAGGGTTGTGTAGATGGCAGGCAGTGTTGGTGACACGAGTGGTGGAGGAGGGTTGTGTAGATGGCAGGCAGTGTTGTGACACGAGTGGTGGAGGAGGGTTGTGTAGATGGCAGGCAGTGTTGGTGACACGAGTGGTGGAGGAGGGTTGTATAGATGGCAGGCAGTGTTGTTGACACGAGTGGTGGAGGAGGGTTGTGTAGATGGCAGGCAGTGTTGGTGACACGAGTGGTGGAGGAGGGTTGTGTAGATGGCAGGCAGTGTTTGTGACACGAGTGGTGGAGGAGGGTTGTGTAGATGGCAGGCAGTGTTGGTGACACGAGTGGTGGAGGAGGGTTGTGTAGATGGCAGGCAGTGTTGGTGACACGAGTGGTGGAGGAGGGTTGTGTAGATGGCAGGCAGTGTTGGTGACACGAGTGGTGGAGGAGGGTTGTGTAGATGGCAGAGGCAGTGTTGGTGACACGAGTGGTGGAGGAGGGTTGTGTAGATGGCAGAGGCAGTGTTGGTGACACGAGTGGTGGAGAAGGGTTGTGTAGATGGCAGGCAGTGTTGGTGACACGAGTGGTGGAGGAGGGTTGTGTAGATGGCAGAGGCAGTGTTGGTGACACGAGTGGTGGAGGAGGGTTGTGTAGATGGCAGAGGCAGTGTTGATGACACGAGTGGTGGAGGAGGGTTGTGTAGATGGCAGGCAGTGTTGGTGACACGAGTGGTGGAGGAGGGTTGTGTAGATGGCAGAGGCAGTGTTTGTGACACGAGTGGTGGAGGAGGGTTGTGTAGATGGCAGAGGCAGTGTTGGTGACAAGAGTGGTGGAGGAGGGTTGTGTAGATGGCAGAGGCAGTGTTGGTGACACGAGTGGTGGAGGAGGGTTGGGAGATGGCAGGCAGTGTTGGTGACACGAGTGGTGGAGGAGGGTTGTGTAGATGGCAGAGGCAGTGTTGGTGACACGAGTGGTGGAGGAGGGTTGTGTAGATGGCAGGCAGTGTTGGTGACACGAGTGGTGGAGGAGGGTTGTGTAGATGGCAGAGGCAGTGTTGGTGACACGAGTGGTGGAGGAGGGTTGTGTAGATGGCAGAGGCAGTGTTGGTGACACGAGTGGTGGAGGAGGGTTGTGTAGATGGCAGAGGCAGTGTTGGTGACACGAGTGGTGGAGGAGGGTTGTGTAGATGGCAGGCAGTGTTGGTGACACGAGTGGTGGAGGAGGGTTGTGTAGATGGCAGGCAGTGTTGGTGACACGAGTGGTGGAGGAGGGTTGTGTAGATGGCAGGCAGTGTTGGTGACACGAGTGGTGGAGAAGGGTTGTGTAGATGGCAGAGGCAGTGTTGGAGACACGAGTGGTGGAGGAGGGTTGTGTAGATGGCAGGCAGTGTTGGTGACACGAGTGGTGGAGGAGGGTTGTGTAGATGGCAGAGGCAGTGTTGGTGACACGAGTGGTGGAGGAGGGTTGTGTAGATAGCAGGCAGTGTTGGTGACACGAGTGGTGGAGGAGGGTTGTGTAGATGGCAGAGGCAGTGTTGGTGACACGAGTGGTGGAGGAGGGTTGTGTAGATGGCAGAGGCAGTGTTGGTGACACGAGTGGTGGAGGAGGGTTGTGTAGATGGCAGAGGCAGTGTTGGTGACACGAGTGGTGGAGGAGGGTTGTGTAGATGGCAGGCAGTGTTGGTGACAAGTGGTGGAGGAGGGTTGTGTAGATGGCAGAGGCAGTGTTGGTGACACGAGTGGTGGAGGAGGGTTGTGTAGATGGCAGGTAGTGTTGGTGACAAGAGTGGTGGAGGAGGGTTGTGTAGATGGCAGGCAGTGTTGGTGAAAAGAGTGGTGGAGGAGGGTTGTGTAGATGGCAGGCAGTGTTGGTGACAAGAGTGGTGGAGGAGGGTTGTGTAGATGGCAGGCAGTGTTGGTGACAAGAGTGGTGGAGGAGGGTTGTGTAGATGGCAGGCAGTGTTGGTGACAAGAGTGGTGGAGGAGGGTTGTGTAGATGGCAGAGGCAGTGTTGGTGACACGAGTGGTGGAGGAGGGTTGTGTAGATGACAGGCAGTGTTGGTGACACAAGTGGTGGAGGAGGGTTGTGTAGATGACAGGCAGTGTTGGTGACACGAGTGGTGGAGGGTGTGTAGATGGCAGAGGCAGTGTTGGTGACACGAGTGGTGGAGGAGGGTTGTGTAGATGGCAGAGGCAGTGTTGGTGACACGAGTGGTGGAGGAGGGTTGTGTAGATGGCAGAGGCAGTGTTGGTGACACGAGTGGTGGAGGAGGGTTGTGTAGATGGCAGAGGCAGTGTTGGTGACACGAGTGGTGGAGGAGGGTTGTGTAGATGACATCCCCAGACATAATAGCACTCACAGAAACAAAACTCACCAGGATGATAACAGATGCAATCTTTCCACTCGGATATCAAATCCTCAGGAAAGATAGAGGGAGCAGAGGGGAAGGAGGAGTTGCACTGCTCATTAAGAACCAGTGGGGATTTGAGGAAGTGGAAGGAATGGATGGAATGGGCGAAAGGGACTACATAGTAGGAACAATCCAGTCTGAGGGCCATAAGGTGGTAATTGCTGTAATGTACAACCCACCACAGAACTGCAGGAGGCCAAGAGAAGAATACGACGAGAGCAACAAAGCAATGGTAGACACACTAGCCGAGGTGGCCAGAAGAGCTCACATGGGGAGAGCAAAGTTACTAGTTATGAGTGATTTCAATCACAAGGAGATTGATTGGGAAAACCTGGAACCCCATGGGGGTCCTGAATCATGGAGAGCCAAGATGATGGATGTGGTACTGGAAAACCTCATGCATCAACATGTTAGAGACACTACCAGAGAGAGAGGTGAGGATGATCCAGCAAGACTGGACCTAGTATTCACCTTGAGTAGTTCGGACATCGAGAATATCACATATGAAAGGCCCCTTGGAGCTAGTGATCATGTGGTTCTGTGTTTTGATTGTATAGTTGAGCTACAAGTGGAGAGGGGAGCAGGAATAGGACAGGAAAAACGAAACTACAAAAGGGGGGACTACACAGGCATGAGGAACTTCCTACAAGACGTTCAGTGGGAGAGAGAATTGGCAGGAAAACCAGTAAAAGAAATGATGGACTATGTGAT
Source organism: Cherax destructor (assembly GCA_009830355.1). Taxonomy (NCBI): domain Eukaryota; kingdom Metazoa; phylum Arthropoda; class Malacostraca; order Decapoda; family Parastacidae; genus Cherax; species Cherax destructor. The sequence continues at coordinate 125,267 of WNWK01003084.1, read as the reverse complement.
AACAAAATGCAAAGAGGCAGAGGAGAGGTTTGTTCCCAAGGGAAATAGAAATAATGGGATGACCAGAACGAGTCCTTGGTTCACCCAAAGATGTAGGGAGGCAAAAACTAAGTGCACTAGAGAATGGAAAAAGTACAGAAGACAAAGAACCCAGGAAAATAAAGAGATTAGCCGAAGAGCCAGAAACGAATATGCACAGGTAAGAAGGGAGGCTCAGCGACAATACGAAAATGACATAGCATCAGAAGTCAAGTCTGACCCGAAGCTGTTGTATAGCCACATCAGGAGGAAGACAACAGTCAAGGACCAGGTAATCAGGCTGAGGAAGGAAGGTGGGGAGTTCACAAAAAACGACCAAGAGGTATGTGAGGAGCTCAACATGAGATTTAAAGAAGTATTTACAGAGGAGACAGGAAAGACTCCAGGAATTCACATTAGGGAGGTACACCAACAAGTGCTGGATGAAATACACACAACCAAGGAGGAGGTGAAGAAGCTGCTATGATTTCTTTTTTGAGGAAGCTTACTCATAGGTCCTTAGAGAGGGAGCAGAGATGTTGTGTGTGCCACTAACAAAAAATTTAAACACATCCATTGAAACTGGGCAACTACCTGAAATGTGGAAGATGGCAAATGTAGTCCCAATTTTTAAGAAAGGAGACATACACGAGGCATTAAACTACAGACCTGTGTCACTGACGTGTATAGTATGCAAAGTCATGGAGAAGATCATCAGGAGGAGAGTGGTGGAGCACCTAGAAAGACACAAGCTTATAAACGACAACCAGCACAGTTTCAGGGAAGGAAAATCCTGTGTCACAAACCTACTGGAGTTTTATGACAAGGTAACAAAAGTAAGACACAAGAGAGAGGGGTGGATAGACTGCATTTTCTTGGACTGCAAGAAGGCGTTCGACACAGTTCCTCACAAGAGGTTAATGCAAAAGCTAGAGAATCAGGCACATGTAACAGGAAAGGCACTGCAATGGATCAGAGAATATCTGACAGGGAGGCAAGAACGAGTCATGGTACGTGACGAGGTGTCAGAGTGAGTACGTGTGATGAGTGGGGTTCCACAGGGGTCAGTCCTAGGACCTGTGCTGTTTTTGGTATATGTGAGTGACATAACGGAATGGATAGACTCAGAAGTGTCCCTGTTTGCAGATGATGTGAAGTTAATGAGAAGAATTAAATTAGTCGAGGATCAGGCAGGACTACAAAGGGACCTGGACAGGCTACAAGCCTGGTCCAGTAACTGGCTCCTTGAATTTAACCCTGCCAAATGTAAAGTCATGAAGATCGGGGAAGGGCAAAGAAGACCGCAGACAGAGTATAGTCTAGGTGGTCAAAGACTGCAAACCTCACTCAAGGAAAAAGATCTTGGGGTGAGTATAATACCGAACACATCTCCTGAGGCACACATCAATCAGATAACTGCTGCAGCATACGGGCGGCTGGCAAACCTAAGAATAGCGTTCCAATACCTCACTAAGGAATCGTTCAAGACTCTGTACACCATATACGTCAGGCACATACTGGAGTATGCAACACCTGTCTGGAACCCACACCTGGTCAAGCACGTCAAGAAATTAGAGAAAGTGCAAAGGTTTGCAACAAGACTAGTCCCAGAGCTAAGGGGATTGTCCTACGAAGAAAGGTTAAGGGAAATCGGCCTGACGACACTAGAGGACAGGAGGGTTAGGGAAGACATGATAACGACATATAAAATACTGCGAGGAATAGATAAGGTGGACAGAGACAAGATGTTCCAGAGAGGGGACACAGAAACAAGGGGTCATAATTGGAAGTTGAAGACTCCTATGAGTCAAAGAGATGTTAGGAAGTATTTCTTCAGTCAGGAAGTATTTCTTCAGTCAGGAAGTATTTCTTCAGTTGTCAGGAAGTGGAATAGCCTAGAAAGTGATGTAGTGAAGGCAGGAACCATACATAGTTTTAAGACGAGGTTTGATAAAGCTCATGGAGCAGGGAGAGAGAGGACCTAGTAGCAATCAGTGAAGAGGCGGGGCCAGGAGCTATGAATCGACCCCTGCAACCACAAATAGGCGAGTACACACACACACACAGGGAGCAGGGAGAGAGAGAACCTAATAGTGGTCAGTAAAGAGGCGGGGCCAGGAGCTAACCACAATTAGGTGAGTGTACACACACATACACACAGGAGCTATGAATCGACCCCTGCAACCACAACTAGGTGAGTACACACACACATACACACAAAATCACAATGTGGTAATGCTTTATTTACAGGGAGCAAAGTCAGGGTATTTTTCCAGAATGGTCTGTAATATACCACTGTGGATGAAATACTTTGCATTTCTTTAACATTTCTGAGTGAGTTGTATCTGAATTCATTAATTTTATCGCACTCCAGAACATAATGACGCAGGGTGTGACAATAGTCCATCTGGCAAAGTTTACATTTTGTTTGGTCTACATCTGGTGGTTGTGATTTAACCTGCCAAAGATACTTGTAACCCAGCCGGAGGCGGGCGGTAGTGACATCCAAGAGTCTGCTTATTTTGTTGGATGCACCATAGACATGTGGCTCCTCCTGCATGATAGAATGATAGATGGATTGACTGGTGTCAATCTCCCTGAGTCTCAAGTCAATAAAATTCAGTTGAAGTTCTTTTCGTATTATTGTTCTCAAACTGCTAACTGACAAGCCAAGATTGTAATCTACCCCCTCTTTGAAAGAATAAAACTTAGCCAATCTATCAGTTCTATCATGCATCTGAAGACCAATGTGAGATGGAATCCACAGCATGTGCACTCTGACTCTACTACCCAGAATCCTACCATACCTGTGCCTGGCTTCTGACACGAGCATGCTACAAGTTATACTTATTTCTAGTAGTCAGTTAAGCGCATTTATGGATGACAGAGAATCAGTTACAATTAAAGTGTCAACCTTAGATACATGGACGCATTGAGTGCAAGGAGTATGGCAAACAGTTCTGTCTGAAGGGTGGAGGCCCAGTTATTGATGCGTGCTCCAATTTCTTTAACAACAACAGCACTACCAGCTGCACCAGTGGATTGGTGAACAGAATCATCAACGTAAATAATTTGTGAGAGAGTGTGCTGTGTGACTAAGTTATCAATTAAGACATCCTGTTTGGCTCCAAGGCGAAGCTTTGGTTGTGATTTAAGAAGAATTTTTTGGGGAAATGGAGGAATGGTTGTTTGGAATGGGGTAATATTCCATGGAGCGGAGAAGTGCCGCTGTTGCCTTACTTGACACAGATCATGTAGCTGGTTCATACGGAGGTCGGTTCCAGTTTTTTCGATCCATCTGGAGGGATGTTCACCAGTGCTGAGGAAAGTTTGGAGGGCTTCTGTGCAGGGGTTTGACCCCCCGAAACACCCTCTAGGTAGACTCTAGATATACCCTCCCTTATATTCCCTTATATATCCTCCCTTATATATTCTTCATTATATAGTTATATGGCTCTGTCTAGCTCTCTTTATCCCTTTATTGAATCATTATTGTTCTCTCTCTCTGTCCTTCCTTGATGACTGTTTTCATTGTGATGTTCTCTATCTCTGTTGGTTTCTCCCTGCCTATCTATCTCCCTCTTTTGCTTTTTCACCCTTTCTTCTTCACTCCCTTTCTCCCTCCCTCCTCCCTCGGTGTCTGATTAATGTCTGTGTTTAGTTGGCAAAGTTGGCACGGGGGTGGAACTCTCACAGTGGCACTTATGACGCCCTTCTTGACGTGTGTGGGTGGCACTTGTGGGTGTGGGTGCCACTGGTGCGTGTGTGGGCGGCATCGGTGTTTGTGGCACCATGTGGGTGGCACCAGTGTGTGAGCAAAGGCCCAGGGCACTAGGGTAGCCCGGGGCACTAGGGTAGGCCTACTAGCCCAGAACTACATAAAACTGAAAGACAGTCAAACCTTTACCCGGTGCAGGTAATCGAACCCATGCCCCTGCTATTGCGACACACCTGTTCTCCCCACTGAGCTACACGCCACTCACCCCACCCTGGGATCGAACCCGTGTCCTATTGATTGTGAGAGGTCTGAGGACCCTGAATGGGGTCTTATGGTCTTTAAGACCATCCCTGGAGACCATGGTGATGAGGGTACCATTGTTAGTGACTCAATGCTGCCACTCCTTGACAGTCACTATTATTATTATTAAATTTAATTTTATTTCATTATTATTATTATTATGATTAATACTATTATCATTATTATTAATTATTTTTATTATCATTATTACATTATTATTGCAGCTGCTGTGCTGTTATGACTGCTGCTGTGCTGTTATGACAGTTGCTGAGCTGTTGGGAATGCTATGAGAACTGCAGAGCAATCAGCTATTGCCGTAGCTGTCATGACAGCTGCTGAGCTGTCAAGACGGCTGCTGCAAGCAGTTACTATGATTAAACGCCCTGTTAATTATCAGCAGTCAGGAAGGTAAAGTAATTTCAAACTGCCCCATTAGACGTTTTTTTTTTTTTTTTTTTTTTGAGGAGGAGGAGGAGAGGAGGTAGTGAGGGAGGGAGGAAGGGAGGGGAAGAGGAGAAGGGGAGAGAGCAGAGAGTTGGACACAGTAGTGGGAAATATCTCGCCATCGACGTCAGCAGAGAAACTCAAGAGCTCTCCTTCTGGAAGGAATCTTATGTAGAGCTTTGTGGTGGTCTTGAAGCTCTACGCCGAGTGAAACTTTCTCGCTGCAGAAACTTTCTCTGCAATGTGTCTTTCACATACACACACAGACATACACACACACAAACACAAGTGATGCAAGTGATGTAGTGGAGGCAGGAACCATACATAGCTTTAAGACAAGGTATGATGAAGCTCATGGAGCAGGGAGAGAAGGGACCCAGTAGCGGACAGTGAAGAGGCAGGGCCAGGAGCTGAGTCTCGACCCCTGCAACCACAATTAGGTGAGTACAATTAGGTGAGTACACACACAAGCACAGTATATGTCAGGCCCATATTGGAGTATGCAGCACCATTATGGAAAGCACACCTGGCCAAGCACGTCAAGAAATTGGAGAAAGTCCAAAGGTTTGCAACAAGACTAGTTCTGGAGCTAAGGGGTATGTCCAACAAGGAGAGATTAAGGGAACTCAACCTGATGACACTAGAGGACAGGAGGGGTACAGGGAGACATGATAACATAAAATAATGAGAGGAATTGACAATTTGGATAGGACAGAATGTTTCAGAGATGTTTTCAACTGGAAGTTGAAGACTCAGATGAGTCACAGGGATGTTAGGAAGTATCTCTTTAGTAATAGAGTTGTCAGGAAGTGGAACAGTCTGGAAAGTGATGTAATGGAGGCAGGATCCATACATAGCTTTAAGAGGTATAATAAAGCTCATGGAGCAGGGAGAGAGTGGACCTAGTAACGACCAGTGAAGAGGCGGGGCCAAGAGCTGCAGTTTGACCCCTCCAGTGACCTGGAATATTATACTGTTTAAGACACTCCAGTACCTACTGGTAGTAGTCAGATGCTGCATAAAGGTATTCTTGTACCTGATTATGTTAATTAAGAGAATAGTAAGATCAATAAATCATATATGACAGGAAATTATGTGTTAGTAGACCTAGGCTCTTCAGTGTGGTTGGTAAATGTGGGTAGGCCTAGACTCTCCAGTGTGGTTGGTACGTGTGGGTAGACCCAGGCTCTTCAGTGTGGTTGGTACATGTTGGTAGACCTAGGCTCTTCAGTGTGGTTGGTACGTGTGAGTAGGCCTAGACTCCAGTATGGTTGGTACTTGTGGGTAGGCCTAGACACTCCAGTGTGGTTGGTATGTGTGGGTAGACCTAGTCTCTCCAGTGTGGTTGGTATGTTTGGCTGAGGCTGAGAGGATCATGGTGACAGTGGCCGTACTGCCCTATTATCCACTACTAACACCATTACCATGATCTCCCCCCATTATGGCCGAGGTAATAGTGACTACACATTTTTTCCATTTTCTTGGAGCTGATATATGAATTTTAAGAAATTTTTTATGTGTGTCCTCCAGGCCATTTTTTTCTGATGGCTATAAGTAGTTCTTCATCTTCTAGCCAAGGTATTGTGGGTTGTGAATTGTTGCAGCTAGGGTATTGTCTTGTGAGTGTAATTGTGAATTGTATTGGGTATTGCGACTGTCACTCTCCACTAACTGTATTCACCAATCGATAAGAATTTAATCTCCCAGGCGTCACTAGTGCCTAAAAATTACCAGAAACAATTCTGTCCCACTTGGACGTGTCCCTATGCATCCATCTTGCTAAATAACACTCCTGTTCTCTCTCTGTTTTCATAGAACACATGTGTATCAGTTCGGTATCTTTATTGTTCATTGAAACGTTTCGCCTACACAGTAGGCTTCTTCAGTTAAATGTAGAGGCAGCAGGTGTCTTAGTTAAGATGTGATCAGTCCATCAACCTTGAAGGAATAGACTTTGGGGTCGTCAGTCCCTCAGCCTGGAGAAGAGTTCAGCCCCAAAGACTGTTATGAGGTGGTCAGTCACTCAGCCTGGAGAAGAGTACAGCAAAGACTGTTCTGAGGTGGTCAGTCCCTCAGCTCAGCTCTATAGTCTGTAACATTGTTCCCATGGCTTTAGAAATCTCCCCCAATCTTCCCTGGCATGTAATATTGCTCTCACATATTGAGAAGGATGGGAAAGAGCATCCTTAATCCTCCTCAGCCCGAGTTGACGACGGGATTCTTCAGAATTTGGATCTTGTCAGATTTTCGACGGATTTTGTTTTAATAAAAGTCGTTCTGTGTTTTGTCACTAGGATATATAGTGTTTGGGGTCACACAGGTCGTCTGCCAGCAGTTACGTGGATGAAAGAAGAAAACACAGTCACCAGCACTCAGTGCTTGTATTGTCAGAAATGTATGAGAGGGATGATTTTATGGCCCCTTGAACTGTAACATCCTCACTCATCCTTCAGAGTGCAGGCACTGTACTTCCCACCTCCAGTACTGTAACATCTCCACCCATCCGCTAAAGTGCAGACACTGTACTTCCCACCTCCAGGACTCAAGTCCTACTACCCGGTTTCTCAGAATCCCTTCGTAAATAGTGCCTATGCTCACACTCCAACAGTACGTTAAATCCCCCAGAAAACCACCTGTCTCCACCCTTATAACTCCCTCACACAAGCCTGAAGGGAGCTCAAGCCACCACCACTTAAAACCTTCACCACCTTCACCAACGCTTCCAGATCTTTTCCAGAATTTTGCCAGAATCTATAAATATTTAAGACCAGAAGGATGGCAGGATTTCCAAAGGATTTTAATATATATTTTGTGCTACTCACGTCAAGAAGTGAGTAGCGGCATTGTTGCCGCTTCCTGAAGAATACTGCTAAGATTCTGTACTAGAGTAAGATATTTTACTTACCAGTTTTAAGCTATCTGATGGTACTATTACTACTATTACTACTACTACTACCACTATTATTACTGCTGCTCCTACTACTATTACTATAGCTACTGCTATTATTAATACTATACCACTACTACTGTTATTATTACTATGACTACTACCACGACCACCATTACTTCTACTGCTGCTATTACCATTACTACTAGTATTACTACTACCACCACAACTATCACTAATACTACCATCACCACTACTACTATTCTTCACTTGCAATTTATCTGGCTTCTGTCACAGTGTTCCAGTTCTACAATTATCAATGATTTCCGTTGTTTCTCTTCTATTTCTTGTGGCGTTTCTCCTCTTTATTGATCTCTCGTGTCTCTTGTGTTGTTCTTAGACTTGTGTCTCCTGAGTCGTACAACTGTTCTGATGAGAAAATCTTTTGGTAACCTTCTCAAAGTTGTTGCTAATATTACTTAGTCTCCTGGCGCCCTCGTACACCTCCTCCTCTTCTTCTTCTTCCTCCTCCTACTCTTCCTCTTCCTCCTCCTACCTCTCCTCCTTATCTTTTGGTAACTTCAATTTTGTTGCTAATATCACTGATCTTAGTATCCAGGTGCCCTCCTCTTCCTCCTCCTCCTCCTCCTCTTCCTCCTCCTCCTCCTCCTCCTCTTCCTCCTCCTCCTCCTCCTCTTCCTCCTCCTCCTCTTCCTCCTCCTCCTCCTCCTCTTCCTCCTCCTCCTCCTCCTCTTCCTCCTCCTCCTCCTCCTCCTCTTCCTCCTCCTCCTCATCCTCTTCTTCCTCCTCCTCCTCCTCTTCCTCCTCCTCTTCCTCCTCCTCCTCCTCCTCCTCCTCTTCCTCCTCCTCTTCCTCCTCCTCCTCATCCTCTTCTTCCTCCTCCTCCTCTTCCTCCTCCTCCTCATCCTCCTCCTCCTCCTCATCCTCTTCTTCCTCCTCCTCCTCCTCCTCCTCATCCTCTTCTTCCTCCTCCTCCTCTTCCTCCTCCTCCTCCTCCTCATCCTCTTCCTCCTCCTCTTCCTCTTCGTCTTCCTCCTCCTCCTCCATCAATCCCCGGGTCATCATCTCACAAACACTGGCGACACGAGGCACTTGTCCTGACGTACAACACTTTCATTGTCATTTTCCTGAAGCTAGGAACTAGGCTCTTGATGCAGGAAATTGATGCTGCTGATCAAGAGAGCTTTTGCAACATCAAGGGCTTCCACTGAAGGGCTTCCATTGAAGTCACGATATCTGTACGCAAAATAATCTTCACCTGTTCTGTTGTGCTCATTGGTTTGCTGTGTTTTGGGTCTGTCCTCTGAGATTAGCTCAGTGATTTGCTATGTCCCAAGTCCCGTCCTCTGAGATTCCTTCACTGATTTGCTATGTCCCTAGTCCTGTCCCCTGAGATTCCTTCTCTGACTTACTATGTCCCTAGTTCTGTCCCCTGAGATTCCTTCACTGATTTGCTATGTCCCTAGTCCTGTCCCCTGAGATTCCTTCTCTGACTTACTATGTCCCTAGTCCTGTCCCCTGAGATTCCTTCTCTGACTTACTATGTCCCTAGTCCTGTCCCCTGAGATTCCTTCACTGACTTACTATGTCCCTAGTCCTGTCCCCTGAGATTCCTTCACTGACTTACCATGTCCCTAGTCCTGTCCCCTGAGATTCCTTCACTGACTTACTATGTCCCTAGTCCTGTCCCCTGAGATTCCTTCACTGACTTACCATGTCCCTAGTCCTGTCCCCTGAGATTCCTTCTCTGACTTACCATGTCCCTAGTCCTGTCCCCTGAGATTCCTTGCCTGTTCACACTAGAAAGAAATCATCTCATTAATAAAGATACAATTCACTGTCTCCTCATTACCTGTCACTTTAATACAACACAAACACAAGGTCATTAGACTTAATATAAGTCATTACAGTCCTTAAAATGTAACATCAACACTACATACCACTCGACAAGTCGGCCTCCTGACTTCATTTACAATAATTGGAACAATAAAACCCCAGAATGGAGTCACTTCATGTCATTAGCGTAATAAAGATATCCAACCCATTGTTTTATTTTGTCGATGTGTAGACTAATAAAGATAGAGTGGTAGTGTAACCAGGGCTCAGTGAGAGACAGTTTTACTCAGACCCCAAGGATCCCACGGACCCCAAGGATCCCACGGACCCCAAGGATCCCACGGACCCCAAGGATCCCACGGATCCCAAGGCTCCCACGGACCCCAAGGATCCCACGGACCCCAAGGATCCCACGGATCCCAAGGATCCCACAGACCCCAAGGATCCCACAGACACCAAGGAAACCACGGACCCCAAGGATCCCACAGACCCCAAGGATCCCACGGACCCCAAGGCTCCCACAGACCCCAAGGATCCCACGGACCCCCAGGATCCCACAGACCCCAAGGATCCCACGGACCCCAAGGAGCCCACGGACCCCAAGGATCCCACGGACCCCAAGGATCCCACGGACCCCAAGGATCCCACAGACCCCAAGGATCCCACGGACCCCAAGGATCCCACGGACCCCAAGGATCCCACGGACCCCAAGGATCCAACGGACCCCAAGGATCCCACGGACCCCAAGGACCTCACTGGAAATAAGTCACTGACTTTTTCCTGGTTATGGTTATGGGTATTTTACCCACAGGTTACTATGTGTTACAATAAGATCACAGTAAACAGATACCACAATATGCACAACAACCACTATGGAAAAATAATGGAATTCCAATTTACTTTTATAGTAAAAAATTATTGATTTTCTTGTTACGGAAGTTTTTTTGGAATTATGGCTGGTTCTTATATTAAGTCCAGTTAGGGTTAAAATGTTTTGTGTGTACTCACCTGTTTGTGGTTGCAGGAGTCGAGTCACAGCTACTGGCCCCGCCTCTTCACTGCTCACTACTAGGTTCACTCTCTTCCTGTTTCGTGAGCTTTATCGTACCTCTTCTTAAAGCTATGTATGGATCCTGCCTCCACTACATCACTCTCCAGATTGTTCCACTTCCTGACAACTCTATGGCTGAAGAAATACTTTCTAACATCCCTGTGACTCAGCTGATTCTTCTGGGACATCCTGTCTCTGTCCACTCAGTATTTTATATGTCGTTATCATGTCATCCCTATCTCTCCTGTCCTTCAGTGTCGTCAGGTCGATTTCCTTTAACCTCTCTTCGTAGGACATACCCTTAGCTCCTGGACTAGTCTTGTTGCAAACCTTTGCACTTTCTCCAATTTCTTGGTGTGTGTGTGTGTGTGTGTGTGTGTGTGTGTGTGTGTGTGTGTGTGTTTAAGACAATGACCACTCAGAACAAGGGCCATCAGTAAATGAGCTCGTTCCCTATTTTTCTGATCTCCCTGACTGCCAGTCAGATGACCCAGTAAGTCTGGTCAAACAAGGGCTATAATCACAACAAGAGAACACTGTTACCAGTCCAGGGAAATCAAGAACACAAAAAACAAAATCAAGAACAGGTGTTTCTATACATAAAGAACAACAGTCCTGTTGTATACACGTTAACGGGAGGTAGAAATCCTGAGCAAAACAGGTCAAGTTTTTAATACAGGTCATATACACTGAGAGGTGTATATCTCATTGTACATACACTGTGAGGTGTATATCTCATTGTACATACACTGTGAGGTGTATATCTCATTGTACATACACTGTGAGGTGTATATCTCATTGTACATACACTGTGAGGTGTATATCTCATTGTACATACACTGTGAGGTGTATATCTCATTGTACATACACTGTGAGGTGTATATCTCATTGTACATGCACTGAGAGGTGTATATCTCATTGTACATACACTGTGAGGTGTATATCTCATTGTACATACACTGTGAAGTGTATATCTCATTGTACATACACTGTGAGGTGTATATCTCATTGTACATACACTGTGAGGTGTATGTCTCATTGTACATACACTGTGAGGTGTATATCTCATTGTACATACACTGTGAGGTGTATATCTCATTGTACATACACTGTGAAGTGTATATCTCATTGTACATACACTGTGAGGTGTATATCTCATTGTACATACACTGTGAGGTGTATATCTCATTGCACATACACTGAGGTGTATATCTCATTGTACATACACTGTAAGGTGTATATCTCATTGTACATACACTGTGTAGTGTATATCTCATTGTACATACACTGTGAGGTGTATATCTCATTGTACATACACTGTGAGGTGTATATCTCATTGTACATACACTGTGAGGTGTATGTCTCATTGTACATACACTGTGAGGTGTATATCTCATTGTACATACACTGTGAGGTGTATATCTCATTGTACATACACTGTGAGGTGTATATCTCATTGTACATACACTGTGAGGTGTATATCTCATTGTACATACACTGTGAGGTGTATATCTCAGTGTATATACACTGTGAGGTGTATATCTCATTGTACATACACTGTGAAGTGTATATCTCATTGTACATACACTGAGAGGTGTATGTCTCATTGTACATACACTGTGAGGTGTATGTCTCATTGTACATACACTGTGAGGTGTATGTCTCATTGTACATACACTGAGAGGTGTATATCTCATTGTACATACACTGTGAGGTGTATGTCTCATTGTACATACACTGTGAGGTGTATGTCTCATTGTACATACACTGTGAGGTGTATATGTCATTGTACATACACTGAGAGGTGTATATCTCATTGTACATACACTGAGGTGTATATCTCATTGTACATACACTGAGAGGTGTATATCTCATTGCACATACACTGAGGTGTATATCTCATTGTACATACACTGTGAGGTGTATGTCTCATTGTACATACACTGAGAGGTGTATATCTCATTGTACATACACTGTAAGGTGTATATCTCATTGTACATACACTGAGAGGTGTATATCTCATTGTACATACACTGTGAAGTGTATATCTCATTGTACATACACTGAGAGGTGTATATCTCATTGTACATACACTGAGGTGTATATCTCATTGTACATACACTGAGAGGTGTATATCTCATTGTACATACACTGTGAGGTGTATATCTCAGTGTATATACATTGGTAGTCTATATTAATCAGTATTTTAGATATTAAAGTTTTCATGAATTGTGGTGTACAGGTGACATGCAGCCTTAATGACCCTCGTGTAATAGATAGACTTCAAACCTCTTAGATGTGAACATAGCGTAAAGACGTAGGTGGAAGTCTCTAGACACCTACTGTCCCTGTTCACCTAGCATTAATTAGGTACCTGGGTGTTAGACGACTGTGGCGGGGTGGCATCCTGGGGGAAGACCAAGTGAATAATAAGCCAGAGTGCCTGGCTTTCTTAGGTCAACCTGGGTTAGCAACCCTCTGGGCGATGTGCTGGGAAATGACGTCTTCTCCTCCTCTTCCTTATCCTCTTCCTCCTCCTCCTCTTCCTCCTAATCTTCCTCCTCCTCCTCCTCTTCCTCCCCTTTCTCTTCCTCCTCCTCCTCTTCCTCCTCCTCTTCCTCCTCCTCCTCTTCCTCCCCTTTCTCTTCCTCCTCCTCCTCTTCCTCCTCCTCCTCCTCTTCCTCCCCTTTCTCTTCCTCCTCCTCCTCTTCCTCCTCCTCCTCTTCCTCCTCCTCCTCTTCCTCCTCCTCCTCCTCTTCCTCCTCTTCCTCCTAGAAGAATTCTCGTCACGATTTTCTCAAAAAAACAAATTATATGTCTTGTCTAAATTTGGACAATTTTTTGGTGTCCAGGTCAAAACGTATGCATCCAAATAAGGATTTTTAATGGTGTCAAGGGGGGTAGGGGGTGCCAGGGGGGTAAGGGGATGCCAAAGCACGGACAAGGACGCCGTTCGTGAATTTATAATTTCTCCTGGGGAACGAATTTCAGGATTTTTTTTATGTGGATGCGTGGGAAACGTGCAACAATGTGACGTTTCGACCGCTGGTAGGGTCCCCCTAGGGTACCGTGGTACAGTGGTTGGTACAAGCCATTGGTGTGGAACAAAAAGGGGGTTTGGTACAATACACTACAGTATTACTCTTGGGTTGGTAAAAATCTGTCAAGAATCAGACTTATATATCTTAGGTAGATAAGAATCTTCCTTAGGTAGATAAGAATCTTCCTTAGGTAGATAAGAATCTACCTTAGGTAGATGTAGTCTATTATACACTTCAGTCCACAACAGTCACACACACACACACACACACACACACATACAGAAGGGACTCCAGAAAGACAGAGAGGTGGGGTACACCAACAAGTGCTGGACACAATACATGCAACCGAGGAAGAAGTGAAGAGGCTGCTGAGTGAGCTAGATACCTCAAAGACGACGGGGCCGGATCACATCTCTCCATGGGTCCTGAGAGAGGGAGCTGAGGCGCAATGTGTACCCCTAACAACAATATTCAACACATCTATCGAAACAGGGAGATTACCTGAAATATGGAAGACGGCAAATGTAGTCCCAATCTTTAAAAAAAGGAGACAGACATGAAGCACTTAACTACAGACCAGTGTACACACACAACCCGCACATATAAAAAAGAGAGGAGCTTACGACGACGTTTCGGTCCGATTTGGACCATTTACACAGTCACACTAACACAATGGACAGGTAGAAGGGGTATTTATAGGCAGGCAGACAGGGAAGGGCACAAGAAAGTGGTGGAGGAGTAATAATGGAGGTAGTAGTGGAAGTGGTGGTAGTAGTAGTAGTGGAGTCAGTCATATTCTAGGAAAGGAGCACTGCAATGAAGCTCCTCTCTTTTTTTATATGTGCGGGTTGTGTGTGTATTGTTCCAGTCACGGTATTGTGCCTTTTTTGTTATTTACAGACCAGTGTCACCGACATGTATAGTATGCAAAATCATGGAGAAGATTATCAAGGAGAAGAGTGGTGGAGCACCTAGAAAGGAATGATCTTATCAACGACAGCCAACACGGTTTCAGGGACTGGAAATCCTGTGTCACAAACCTACTGGAGTTCTACGACAGGGTGACAGCAGTAAGACAAGAGAGAGAGAGGGGTGGGTAGATTGCATTTTCTTGGACTGTAAGAAGGCGTTTGACACAATTCCACACAACAGATTAGTGCAAAAGCTGGAGGACCAGGCAGGGATAACAGGGAAGGCACTCCAATGGATCAGGGAATACCTGTCAGGAAGACAGCAGTGAGTCATAGTACGTGGCGAGATGTCAGAGTGGGCGCCTGTGATAAGTGGGGTTCCACAGGGGTCAGTCCTTAGACCGGTGCAGTTTCTGGTATTTGTGAACGACATGACGGAAGGAATAGCCTCCGAAGTGTCCCTGTTTGCAGATGATGTGAAGTTGATGAGAAGAATTCAATCGGACGAGGACCAGGCAGAACTACAAAGGGATCTGGACAGGCTGCAAGCATGGTCCAGAAATTGGCTCCTGGAGTTCAACCCCACCAAGTGCAAAGTCATGAAGAATGGGGAAGGGCAAAGAAGACCGCAGACGGAGTACAGTCTAGGGGGCCAGAGACTACAAACCTCACTCAAGGAAAAAGATCTTGGGGTGAGTATAACACCAGGCACATCTCCTGAGGCGCACATCAATCAAATAACTGCTGCAGCATACGGGCGCCTAGCAAACCTAAGAACAGCATTTCGACATCTTAATAAGGAATCGTTCAGGAACCTGTACACTGTGTACGTTAGGCCCATACTGGAGTATGCAGCACCAGCTTGGAACCCACACCTAGCCAAGCACATAAAGAAACTAGAGAAAGTGCAAAGGTTTGCAACAAGACTAGTCCCGGAGCTAAGGGGTATGTCCTACGAGGAGAGGTTAAGGAAAATCGACCTGACGACACTGGAGGACAGGAGAGATAGGGGACACATGATAACGACATATAAAATACTGAGAGGAATTGACAAGGTGGACAGAGACAGAATATTCCAGAGATGGGACACAGCAACAAGGGGACACAGTTGGAAGTTGAAGACTCAGACGAATCACAGGGATGTTAGGAAGTATTTCTTTAGTCATAGAGTTGTCAGGAAGTGGAATAGTTTGGCAAGTGATGTAGTGGAGGCAGGAACCATACATAGTTCTAAGACGAGGTATGATAGAGCTCATGGAGAAGGGAGAGAGAGGACCTAGTAGCGATCAGTGAAGAGGCGGGGCCAGGAGCCGAGTATCTACCCCTGCAACCACAAATAGGTGAGTACGTACACACACACACACACACACACACACACACACACACACACACACACACACACACACACACACACACACACACACACACACACACACACACACCCTGCAGTGTGGACCAGTCTGGTCCTTTTAGCAGAGATCATAACACAGGAGGGGTGGGTTGTCGAGGTGGGCTCTGGAGGTGGGCTCTAGAGGTGGGTTGTCGAGGTGGGTTCTGAAGGTGGTTGTCGAGGTGGGCTCTGGAGGTGGGTTGTCGAGGTGGGCTCTGGAGGTGGGTTATAAATAACCAGTCATCATACTGGAGTGTGGAGGTAGTGAATGTTGTCAGATATCTGGCAGTTGACCTGTCGATAGATGGGTCTATGATAGACGAAATAAACTAGACAATAGACGAGAGGAAGGTGGGTGGTGTGCTTAAGCTTCTATGGATTGATGTTCATCTATGGATGTAAGAAAGGGGAATGTACCAAAGAATAGTGGGACCAATACTGTTTATGGGTGTGAAGCTTGGGTTGTAGACGTTGCACAGAGGAGGAGGCTGCTACTGGCAGTGATTTTAGATGATGGTGGGGGTATATAGGAGGTCGCTGATCCACAGTGACTTATCAGTGCACTACAGTGACCTCACACTCCACTACAGTGACATGCGCGCACACACACTCACACACACTCACACACACTCACACACACACTCACACACACACTAACACACACACTCACACACACACTCACACACACACACACACACACTCACACACACACACACTCTCACACACACACACAGGGTGGGTTGATTGCATTTTCCTGGACTGCAGGAAGGCCTTCGACACAGTTCCTCACATGAGATTAGTAAAGAAGTTGGAAGAACAAGCAGGTATAACAGGAAGGGCACTGGAATGGATCAGGGAATACCTCAAAGGGAGGCAACAACGGGTCATGGTGCGTGGTGAGGTATCACAGTGGGCGCCTGTGACGAGCGGTGTACCGCAGGGGTCAGTCCTAGGACCAGTGTTATTCCTGGTATATGTAAATGACATGACGGACGGGATAGACTCAGAAGTGTCTCTATTCGCGGATGATGTGAAAATAATGAGGAGAATCACATCGGAAGAGGACCAGGCAGGGCTGCAAACAGACCTGGACAAGCTCGACATCTGGTCTAGCAGATGGCTTCTCGAATTCAATCCCTCCAAATGCAAAGTCATGAGGATCGGAGAAGGGCAAAGAAGACCGCTGACAGAGTACAAGCTAGGCGGACAAAGGCTACAAACCTCGGCAAAGGAGAAAGACCTTGGAGTGAGTATAACGCCAAGCACGTCTCCGGAGGCACACATCAACCAGATAACTGCGGCAGCATATGGGCGTCTGGCAAACCTTAGATTAGCGTTCCGTTACCTTAACAAGGAATCGTTCAAGACACTGTATACCGTGTACGTCAGGCCCATACTAGAATATGCAGCACCAGTCTGGAACCCACACCTGGTCAAGCACGTAAGGAAACTAGAGAAAGTGCAAAGGTTTGCGACAAGGTTAGTTCCACAACTCAGGGGTTTGTCTTATGAAGAAAGATTGAGGGAAATAGGACTAACAACACTGGAGGAAAGAAGGGTCAGAGGAGACATGATAACGACATACAAAATACTGCGGGGAATTGACAAGGTAGATAGGGACAGGTTGTTTCAGAGAGAGAACACAGAAACAAGGGGACACAACTGGAAGCTGAAGACTCAGATGAGTCAAAGGGATGTCAGGAAACATTTCTTCAGCCACAGAGTAGTCAGGAAGTGGAATGGACTAGAGAAAGATATAGTGGAGGCAGGAACCATACATAGTTTTAAGACAAGGTATGATAAAGCTCATGGAGCAGGGAGAGCAGAGACCCAGTAGCAGACAGCGAAGAGGCGGGGCCAGGAGCTGAGTCTCGACCCCTGCAACCACAATTAGGTGAGTACAATTAGGTGAGTACACACTCACACACACTCACACACACACACACACACACACACTCACACACCCATCAAATGCAAAGTCATGAGGATCGGAGAAGGCAAAGAAGACCGCTGACAGAGTACAGGCTAGGTGGACAAAGGCTACAAACCTCATCAAAAGAGAAAGATCTTGGGGTGAGTATAACGCCAAGCACGTCTCCGGGAACACACATCAACCAGATAACCGCGGCAGCATATGGGCGACTGCCAAACCTAATATTAGCGTTCCGTTACCTTAACAAGGAATCGTTCAAGACACTTTACACCGTGTACGTCAGGCCCATACTAGAGTATGCAGCACCAGTCTGGAACCCACACCTGGTCAAGCACGTAAAGAAACTAGAGAAAGTGCAAAGGTTTGCGACAAGGCTAGTTCCACAACTCAGGGGTCTGTCCTATGAAGAAAGGTTGAGGGAAATAGGACTAACAACACTGGAGGAAAGAAGGGTCAGAGGAGACATGATAACGACATACAAAATACTGCGGGGAATCGACAAGGTAGACAGGGACAGGATGTTCCAGAGAGGGAACACAGAAACAAGGGGACACAACTGGAAGCTGAAGACTCAGATGAGTCAAAGGGATGTTAGGAAGCATTTCTTCAGCCACAGAGTAGTCAGGAAGTGGAATAGTCTAGCAAGTGATGTAGTGGACGCAGGAACCATACATAGTTTTAAGACAAGGTATGATAAAGCTCATGGAGCAGGGAGAGCAGAGACCCAGTAGCGGACAGCGAAGATGCGGGGCCAGGAGCTGAGTCTCGACCCCTGCAACCACAATTAGGTGAGTACAACTAGGTGAGTACACACACATACACACACACACACACACACACACACACACACACACACACACACACACACACACAGGAATAAGGAAACAGTCACGATCTTGCGAATATTTTTTTACACACGAACTCAAATCAACGGTACTCACCTAATTGTGGTTGCAGGGGTCGAGACTCAGCTCCTGGCCGCGCCTCTTCACTGGCCGCTACTGGGTCACGATCCCTGCTCCATGAGCTTTATCATACCTCTCCTTAAAGCTATGTATGGATCCTGCCTCCACTACATCGCTTCCCAAACTATTCCACTTCCCGACCACTCTGTGACTGAAGAAATACTTCCTAACATCCCTGTGATTCCTTCCAACTGTGTCCCCTTGTTGCTGTGTCCCATCTCTGGAATATTTTGTCTCTGTCCACCTTGTCAATTCCTCTCAGTATTTTATATGTCGTTATCATGTCCCCCCTATCTCTCCTGTCCTCCAGTGTCGTCAGGTCGATTTCCCTTAACCTCTCCTCGTAGGACATACCCCTTAGCTCCGGGACTAGTCTTGTTGCAAACCTTTGCACTTTCTCTAGTTTCTTTACGTGCTTGGCTAGGTGTGGGTTCCAAGCTGGTGCTGCATACTCCAATATGGGCCTAACGTACACAGTGTACAGGGTCCTGAACGATTCCTTATTAAGATGTTGAAATGCTGTTCTTAGGTTAGCTAGGCGCCCGTATGTTGCAGCAGTTATTTGGTTGATGTGCTCCTCAGGAGATGTGCCTGGTGTTATACTCACCCCAAGATCTTTTTCCTTGAGTGAGGTTTGTAGTCTCTGGCCCCCTAGACTGTACTCCGTCTGCGGTCTTCTTTGCCCTTCCCCAATCTTCATGACTTTGCACTTGGTGGGGTTGAACTCCAGGAGCCAATTTCTGGACCAGGCTTGCAGCCTGTCCAGATCCCTTTGTAGTTCTGCCTGGTCCTCGTCCGATTGAATTCTTCTCATCAACTTCACATCATCTGCAAACAGGGACACTTCGTTCACAAATACCAGAAACAGCACTGGTCCCAGGACTGACCCCTGTGGAACCCCACTCGTCACAAGCGCCCACTCTGACACCTCGCCACGTACCATGACTCGCTGCTGTCTTCCTGACAGGTATTCCCTGATCCATTGTAGTGCCTTCCCTGTTACCCCTGCCTGGTCCTCCAGCTTCTGCACTAATGTCTTGTGTGGAACTGTGTCAAACGCCTTCTTACAGTCCAAGAAAATGCAATCTACCCACCCCTCTCTCTTGTCTTACTGCTGTCACCCTGTCATAGAACTCCAGTAGGTTTGTGACACAGGATTTTCCGTCCCTGAAACCGTGTTGGCCGTCGTTGTGTGTGTGTGTGTGTGTGTGTGTGTGTGTGTGTGTGTGTGTGTGTGTGTGTGTGTACTCACCTAATTGTACTCACCTAATTGTGGTTGCAGGGGTCGAGACTCAGCTCCTGGCCCCGCCTCTTCGCTGTCTGCTACTGGGTCTCTGCTCTCCCTGCTCCATGAGTTTTATCATACCTTGTCTTAAAACTATGTATGGTTCCTGCCTCCACTATATCTTTCTCTAGACTATTCCACTTCCTTACTACTCTGTGGCTGAAGAAATGCTTCCTGACATCCCTTTGACTCATCTGAGTCTTCAGCTTCCAGTTGTGTCCACTTGTTTCTGTGTTCCCTCTCTGAAACATCCTGTCACTATCTACCTTGTCAATTCCCCGCAGTATTTTGTATGTCGTTATCATGTCTCCTCTGACCCTTCTTTCCTCCAGTGTTGTTAGTCCTATTTCCCTCAATCTTTCTTAATAAGACAGACCCCTGAGTTGTGGAACTAACCTTGTCGCAAACCTTTGCACTTTCTCTAGTTTCTTTACGTGCTTGACCAGGTGTGGGTTCCAGACTGGTGCTGCATATTCTAGTATGGGCCTGACGTACACGGTATACAGTGTCTTGAACGATTCCTTGTTAAGGTAACGGAACGCTAATCTTAGGTTTGCCAGTCGCCCATATGCTGCCGCAGTTATCTGGTTGATGTGTGCCTCCGGAGACGTGCTTGGCGTTATACTCACTCCAAGGTCTTTCTCCTTTGCCGAGGTTTGTAGCCTTTGTCCGCCTAGCTTGTACTCTGTCAGCGTTCTTCTTTGCCCTTCTCCGATCCTCATGACTTTGCATTTGGAGGGATTGAATTCAAGAAGCCAACTGCTAGACCAGATGTCGAGCTTGTCCAGGTCTGTTTGCAGCCCTGCCTGGTCCTCTTCCGATGTGATTCTCCTCATTATTTTCACATCATCCGCGAATAGAGACACTTCTGAGTCTATCCCGTCCGTCATGTGTGTTTGTGTGTGTGTACTCACCTATTTGTACTCACCTATTTGTGGTTGCAGGGGTCGAGTCATAGCTCCTGGCCCCGCCTCTTCACTGATTGCTACTAGGTCCTCTCTCTCCCTGCTCCATGAGCTTTATCAAACCTAGTCTTAAAACTA
Source organism: Cherax destructor (assembly GCA_009830355.1). NCBI lineage: Eukaryota > Metazoa > Arthropoda > Malacostraca > Decapoda > Parastacidae > Cherax > Cherax destructor. The sequence goes on along the minus strand of WNWK01003084.1, from coordinate 104,424 downwards.
TGTATGGTTCCTGCCTCCACTATGTCGCTTTCTAAGCTATTCCACTTCCTGACAACTCTATGACTGAAGAAATACTTCCTAACATCCCTTTGACTCATAAGAACATAAGAACATAAGAAAGAAGGAACACTGCAGCAGGCCTACTGGCCCATGCGAGGCAGGTCCAAATCTCCAACGGCTTAAGCCAATGCCCCGACCCAGCCAGGTCAGGTTACATTCACTTAAGGAAGGAGCACTGCATCTGACCTAGTAGCACAACCTAGTCAGGACCAATTCACACCCAACCGCACCCACTCATATAATTGTCCAGCCGACCACCTGGTCAGGTCACTTCCACTTAAGGAATTAGTACAGGTCAGGTTACATTCACTTAAGGAAGGAGCACTGCATCTGACCTAGTACAAGCTCACACCCATCCACACCCACTCATGTATTTATCTAACCTATTTTTAAAACTACACAACGTCTTAGCATCTATGACGGTACTCGGGAGTTTGTTCCACTCATCCACAACTCTATTACCAAACCAGTGCTTTCCTATATCCTTCCTGAATCTGAACTTTTCCAACTTGAAACCATTGCTGCGAGTCCTGTCTTGGTTGGATATTTTCAGCACGCTATTTACATCCCTTGGTTTATTCCTGTTTTCCATTTGTACACCTCAATCATATCCCCCTAATTCTACGCCTTTCTAGAGAGTGCAGATTCAGGGCCCTCAGTCTATCCTCATAGGGAAGATTTCTGATACATGGGATCAACTTTGTCATCCTCCTCTGTACGTTTTCCAGTGCATTTATATCCATTCTGTAATACGGTGACCAGAACTGTGCAGCATAATCTAAATGAGGCCTAACCAAAGATATATAGAGTTGAAGAACAACCTGAGGACTTCTGTTATTTATACTTAGGAGTCTTCAACTTCCAATTGCGCGCGCGCGCGTGTGTGTACGGGACAACAGACATACACTTCCCAGCAATTGATTTTCAATAATTTTCAGGCTTTCCTCAAGAGGCCTACCCTGCCATCTAGATTCCAATACAGATAGGCCTGTAGGCACGACTCACAATATTAAAAATATATATAAGGCACCCCATACCTACTGCATATATATATATATATATATATATATATATATATATATATATATATATATATATATATATATATATATATATATATATATATATTAGAAAAGCTATTACGTGGTTAATATTGGTTAATTGGATCTATTTAGCCGGTAATGAGTTACTGGCAAGTCTAATCTTGTCATTGAAGAGAGGGGAGATGAGGGGGCGGTGACCCCCACCCCTGCTTATCTTCCTACCTCTCTTCCTATCTCTGTGTTCCGAGTAAAGGCTCGTTCCTCCGTCAGGAAGTGCTTGAGAAATATGCAGTACATACACACACACTTGTTCACTGCTCTTTAATTGACCATAACGTTCAAAGTCACCTTTCCTTTCCTGTCTTCTGGACACACTCTCCAATTTCCACTCCCAGCTTTGTACCGGGTAGTATATACACCTTTGTACCAGCAATTATATCTTCACCTTTGTACCAGGTGGTATATTGTCGTCACCTTTGTACCAGGTGGTATATTGTCGTCACCTTTGTACCAGGTGGTATATTATCGTCACCTTTGTACCAGGTGGTATATTGTCGTCACCTTTGTACCAGGTGGTATATTGTCGTCACATTTGTACCAGGTGGTATATTGTCGTCACATTTGTACCTGGTGGTATATTGTAGTGACGTTATTACCAGCAAGTATGTCTCCTCCTTTGTACTACCAGGTAGTATGTACAATGTTATTGAAGATTACAACGAGGCAGGACCAGGAGCTGTGATTCGACCCCTGCAAGCACAAATAGGCGAGTACACGCACTGACAGACCTGCCCAAAGCAGTGTGTCGTTCTACCTCCTACATATACCATCCATCAGTTCTCCCAAAAAAAATTTACGACACCCACTGCCCTGCATACTTTTTAAAGGGGACCAGGAGCTACAGACCCCGTAAAACAAATCAGGAAGTGAAGTAAATGGGAAGAGATAACCAAAATATTCCATCATGGAGCCTTGTTGGACTGGAGGCACAGCCTATGGCCCTCCATGCCCCTCCAATTGTCCTCGAAGATTTGTTAAGTTATACCATGAATTAAGGAAAGATTCTGAACGTCACCTTACGAAACAGACAAAGCAAATGTGATAGTAATTATGGACAAGGTAGATTATAATGGAAAACTGAACATGTTATTAGAAGACTGGGGAACTTAAGTGCCCCTTAAGCCATCCACCAACAGCAAACTACCTTTCATTAGCTTCTAGAGGAGTTAAATACAATGTTTTCAGTCTTCACACAGACCCACACAAAAGTCCACTTGGAGAGCGAAATATGGATAACATGGTAGGACTTTTTTAGATGTGAGAGAAGAGGCACCAAGGGGAAGGTTGGCCTATATGTCAAAGTCGCTCATTTGCAAAGAGTTAGTCACAAATGATGTAGTTGAAGTTCAAACGATAAAGATGGAAGGAACAGCCTCCGGATAGACTCCAGGTAAGTCTTCCAGTCTTGCAGTGTCTTCAAGTATCTTACTGGCTGACCGCTTGTCGCAGCCTTGAAACCCATCATTCACGCTTGTCTTCAAGCGGTATTACGGCTTGGAGACGAGCGTTCCCCAAGCCTCTCCTCAAAGACCTGGCTCTCTGGTCTCCTTGGGACCATCCTGGTCTCTTGGAATCATCCTGGTCTCTTGGGATCATCCTGGTTTCTTGGGATCATTCTGGTCTCTGTCAGTCTGTCTGTCAACTCTCTCTCTCTCTCTCTCTCTCTCTCTCTCTCTCTCTCTCTCTCTCTCTCTCTCTCTCTCTCTCACCTTACCTAACCTAATCAAAATGGTTATAACTGACCATAATTTTTAAAGGGGTGGACCGGTAAGCCAGCGGAAGGCCTCGGTCAGATGACCTAAAGCTCCAACGGCGGGTCATCATCTAAGACCCGCGTCAGGAAACACTTGCCCTGTGTCCTGACGAACCTTACCTACCCTAACCTCTCTCTCTCTCTTACACACATCATTGTATATACACAGAGATATACCACGCCCCGATGGCATGGTGGGTAGCGCTCTTGCTTCACGCACGGAGAGCCCGGGTTCAATTCCCGGCGGGGCCGAAACATTTCGAAGTGTTTCGTTACACACACACACATACATACAACAGGCCTAGTGTATAATCGACATGTGCCTAGGACAAAATGGTAACTAACATCTCATAGCAGAGCGAAACATTTTTTTTTTTTTTTTTTTAACACATCGGCCGATTCCCACCAAGGCAGGGTGGCCCGAAAAAGAAAAACTTTCATCATCATTCACTCCATCACTGTCTTGCCAGAAGGGTGCTTTACACTACAGTTATAAAACTGCAACATTAACACCCCTCCTTCAGAGTGCCGGCACTGTACTTCCCATCTCCAGAACTCAAGTCCGGCCTGCCGGTTTCCCTGAATCCCTTCATAAATGTTACTTTGCTCACACTCCAACAGCACGTCAAGTATTAAAAACCATATGCCTCCATTCACTCCTATCAAATACGCTCACACATGCTTGCTGGAAGTCCAAGCCCCTCGCACACAAAACTTCCTTTACCCCTCCCTCCAACCTTTCTAGGCCGACCCCTACCCCGCCTTCCTCCACTACAGATTTATACACTCTCGAAGTCACTCTGTCTCGTTCCATTCTCTCTACATGTCCAAACCACCTCAACAACCCCTCCTCAGCTCTCTGGACAATCGTTTTGGTAATCCCGCACCTCCTCCTAATTTCCAAACTCCGAATTCTCTGCATTATATTCACACCACACATTGACCTCAGACATGACATCTCCACTGCCTCAAGCCTTCTCCTCGTTGCAACATTCATCACCCATGCTTCACACCCATATAAGAGCGTTGGTATAACTATACTCTCATACATTCCCTCTTTACTTCCATGGACAAGGTTCTTTGTCTCCACAGACTCCGAAGTGCTCCACTCACCCTTTTCCCTCATCAATTCTATGATTCACCTCATCCTTCATAGACCCATCCGCCGACATGTCCACTCCCAAATATCTGAATACATTCACCTCCTCCATACTCTCTCCCTCCAATCTGATATCCAATCTTTCGTCACCTATTCTTTTTGTTATCCTCATCACCTTACTCTTTCCTATATTCACTTTCAATTTTCTTCTTTTACACACCCTACCAAATTCATCCACCAACCTCTGCAGCTTCTCTTCAGAATCTCCCAAAGCACAGTGTCATCAGCAAAAAGCAACTGTGACAACTCCCACTTTGTATTTGCTTCTTTATCTTTTAGACCAACACCTTTTGCCAAGACCCTTGCATTCACTTCTCTTACAACCCCATCTATAAATATATTGAACAACCACGGTGACATCACACATCCTTGTCTAAGGCCCACTTTTACTGGGAAATAGTCCCCTTCCCTCCTACACACTCTAACCTGAGCCTCACTATCCTCATAAAAACTCTTCACTGCTTTCAGTAACCTTCCTCCTATTCCATACACCTGCAACATCTGCCACATTGCCCCCTATCTACCCTATCATACGCCTTTTCCAAATCCATAAATGCCACAAAAACATCTTTACCCTTATCCAAATACTGTTCACCTATATGTTTCACTGTAAACACTTGGTCTACACACCCCTACCTTTCCTAAAGCCCCTTGTTCATCTGCTATCCTGCTTTCTGTCTTACTCTTAATTCTTTCAATAATAACTCTACCATACACTTTACCAGGTACACTCAACAGACTTATTCCCCTATAATTTTTGCACTCTCTTTTGTCCCCTTTGCCTTTATACAAAGGAACAATACACGCTCTCTGCCAATCCCTAGGTACCTTACCCTCTTCCATACATTTATTAAATAAGAGCACCAACCAATCCAAAATTTCATCCCCACCTGCTTTTAACATTTCTATCTTTATCCCATCAATCCCAGCTGCCTTACCCCCTTTCATTCTACCCACTGCTTCACGAACTTCCCCTACACCCACAACTGGCTCTTCCACACTCCTACAAGATGTTATTCCTCCTTGCCCTACACACGAAATCACAGCTTCCCTGTCTTCATCAACATTTAACAAATCCTCAAAATATTCTCTCCATCTTCCCGATACCTCTAACTCTCCATTTAATAACTCTCCTCTCCTATTTTTAACTGTCAAATCCATTTGTTCTCTAGGCTTCCTCAACTTATTAATCTCATTCCAAAACTTTTTCTTATTTTCAACAAAATTTGCTGATAACATCTCACCCACTCTCTCATCTGCTCTCTTTTTACATTGCTTCACCACTCTTTTAACCTCTCTTTTTCTCTCCATATACTCTTCCCTCCTTGCATCACTTCTACTTTGTAAAAACCTCTCATATGCTAACTTTTTCTCCCTTACTACTCTCTTTACATCATCATTCCACCAATCGCTCCTCTTCCCTCCCGCACCCACTCGCCTGTAACCACAAACTTCTGCTGAACACTCTAACACTACATTTTTAAATCTACCCCATACATTTTCGACCCCATTTCCTACACTCTCACTAGCCCATCTATCCTCCAATAGTTGTTTATATCTTACCCTAACTGCCTCCTTTTTAGTTTATAAACCTTCACCTCTTTTACTTACTGATTCTATTTTCCTTGTATCCCATCTACCTTTTACTCCCACTGTAGCTATAACTAAAAAGTGATCTGATATATCTGTAGCCCCTCTATAAACATGTACATCCTGAAGTCTACTCAACAGTCTTTTATCTACCAATACATAGTCTAACAAACTACTGTCATTACGCCCTACATCATATCTTGTATACTTATTTATCCTCTTTTTCTTAAAATATGTATTACCTATAACTAAACCCCTTTCTATACAAAGTTCAATCAAAGGGCTCCCATTATCATTTACACCTGGCACCCCAAACTTACCTACTACACCCTCTCTGCATGTTTCTCCCACTTTAGCATTTAGGTCCCCTACCACAATTACTCTCTCATTTGGTTCAAAAGTTCCTATACATTCGCTTAACATCTCCCAAAATCTCTCTCTCTCCTCTACACTCCTCTCTTCTCCAGGTGCATACACGCTTATTATGACCCACTTTTCGCATCCGACCCTTATTTTAATCCACATAATCCTTGAATTTACACATTTATATTCCCTCTTTTCCTTCCATAACTGATCCTTCAACATTATTGCTACCCCTTCCTTAGCTCTAACTCTCTCAGATACTCCCGACTTAATCCCATTTATTTCTCCCCACTGAAACTCGCCTACCCCCTTCAGCTTTGTTTCGCTTAGGGCCAGGACATCCAACTTCTTTTCATTCATAACATCGGCAATCATCTCTTTCTTATCATCCGCACTACATCCACGCACATTCAGACAACCCAATTTTATAAAGTTTTTCTTCTTCTCGTTTTTAGTAGATTTGTACAGGAGAAGGGGTTACTAGCCCATTGCTCCCGGCATCTTAGTCGCCTCATACGACACGCATGGCTTACGGAGGAAAGATTCTTTTCCACTTCCCCATGGACAATAGAGAAAATAAAAAGAACAAGAGCTATTAAGAAAAAGAAGAAAAAACCTAGATGTGTGTATGTATATATATGCATGTGTATGCCTGTGTAGTGTGACCTAAAGTGTAAGTAGAAGTAGCTAGATATACCTGTTTTCCAGCGTGTTTATGAGACAGAAAAAAGACACCAGCAATCCTACCATCATGTAAAACAGTTTCAGGTTTCTGTTTCACAGTCACCTGGCAGGACGGTAGTACCTCCCTGGGTGGTTGCTGTCTACCAACCTACTACCTATTACCAACCTACTACCGAAACATATCAGAGTGAAATATAGCAGGGTAAAACATAGGGCGAAACATGGCAGGGTGAAACATGGTAGGGCGAAACATGGCAGGGTGAAACATGGTAGAGCGAAACATGGCAGGGTGAAACACAGCATGGCTAAACATAACCGGGCGAAATATAGCAGGGTAACACATAGCGGGGCGATATATAGCTTTGCAAAACATAGCAGGGCGTAACATAGCAGGGCGTAACATAGGAGGGTGAAACATAGCAGGGTGACACATAGCAGGGCGTAACATAGCAGAGCGTAACATAGGAGGGTGAAACATAGCAGGGCGTAACATAGCAGGGCGTAACATAGCAGGGCGTAACATAGGAGGGTGAAACATAGCAGGGCGTAACATAGGAGGGTGAAACATAGCAGGGCGTAACATAGCAGGGCGTAACATAGCAGGGCGTAACATAGCAGGGCGTAACATAGCAGGGTGTAACATAGCAGGGCGTAACATAGCAGGGCGAAACATAACAGGGCGTAACATAGCAGGGCGTAACATAGCAAGGCGAAACATAGCAGGGCGTAACATAGCAGGGCGTAACATAGCAGGGCGTAACATAGCAGGGCGTAACATAGCAGGGCGAAACATAGCAGGGCGAAAAACAACATGGCGAAACCTGGTACTTACCTTGAAGGCGTGAGTCTGGCACCTGGGGTGGAGCAGGTGAGGTGTAGGTGGCACCAGTGTCTCGTGCACACGCCAGGGCCACCAGCAGGGTGCACATGAGTGTGCACACCAGGATCCTGCACACATGTGTAGTCATACTGGCGCTGTGTGTGTGTCAGGGATGATACTCTCATTATTACTATAATTACTATTACTATAATTACTATTATAATTATTACTACCCTATATCACTCACTCATTTACCCCTACCTCACCTATGGAATCTGCGCATGGGGCTCTACATCAATAACTCATCTCAGACCGCTAATAACACAACAAAAGGCTGCAGTTAGAATGATAACAAATTCACACTCCAGACAACATACTCCACCAATATTCAAAAACCTTAACTTACTCACCATACAAGACATTCATACTTTTTACTGTGCCTATTACATACATAGAACACTCTATGCAAACATTAACCCACCACTCAAACTTCTCCTTACCAATTTTAACAGGACACATGACCATAACACTAGACACAGATCACTCCACGATGTTCCCCGTGTCCATCTAACACTATGTAAAAACTCAATGCATATAAAAGGCACGAAAATTTGGAATTCATTACCTGTGATTGCCAAAGAAACCCTGCCTGTACCTCAATTCAAAATGATGCTAAAAAACCACCTTCTCACCCAAACCTAAGTGCACAATACCCAACAAAGTTGATTAATCACTTAAATGTAAAAACCTGTTATAAATAATGCATACTGAGCTAACTGTTTCTATAACATTAACAAATAAAATAATTCACTCTCTTGTACTCTGTGTAACTTATACAATGACCATATAAATTGTAATTGCAATACAACTAATTATTTTAATTTGTTTGATCTCATTCAATTAATTGCATTGCTGCAATTAATAAATTATTATGTTCAACTTATATTCAAATTTTACAACTTAGATACACAACTATACTTATTTTGTAAATTATCAACCATAATTTTTTACCATGTATTCTACTGTTAATTAATCTTAAGAATGCCCACAATGCTCAGCATATTAGGGTTTTTTGGCAAGTACACCTCATTTATACCTAACTATGTAGATCAACATTGTATCATGTCTAAATAAATTATTATTATTATTATTATTATTATTATTATTATTATTATTATTATTATTATTATTATTATTATTATTATTATTATTATTATTATTATTATTACTATTACTATTATTTCTACTATTATTAATATCTCATACAGGTATAAAAACACAAATGCGGTGTAATGCGTTCCTTTGTTAACTACGTTTCGCCCACATAGGGTCTTTATCAAGTCACTCGACTTTATAAAATGATAATGACTTACAATTAACAATCTGAGTGAAAATGTCTGGTAAAAGTGAGTGGTCTGAGTATCTGGTCTAAAGTGTCGTCGTCGTCAACATGGTCGTGGCTCTGAGGACGACAATTGTATTTTTGGTGTCTGGTTCTCGTTCGTGTTTTCCAGTAAGTTGATTTGCATAAATGAATTCTTGAGGGAGACGCCACAGTGATCTTTGGTGTATCTCACTGCTGTGTGGCGGGGCCTTCAATGTAGTGAAAGACTGGTATTAGGTATTAAGTGGGGCCTTCAAGGCAGTGAAAGACTGGTATTAGGTGGAAAGATAAACACATAAGCAGTATAATGTGATCCTTTATTGACAACGTTTCGCCCACACAGTGGGCTTTATCGAGTCACAGACAGATCTACCTGGATAAAAGATACACGAGTATTTATAGGATTTAGTCTGGTGGAGAATGCTGCATGTGACAGTCTTCAAAGTGGGTAGCTTTAAGAAGAGATTGCAGTGTTTCATTCTAAAGTTCTTATGTGGGATAGCGATGAAGAAGTTTCTTGGCAATAGGTTCAGCTATGTTGTAGAAGCCGTTGTTCTGGTTGAAGTTGTTGGATATGCAGATAAGTGATGACTCCAGGATTCTTCGGTATTGAGTGTTGTCTTCTCTGACGATGAGTCTTGCGTTTCTGTAGTTGATTAAATGGTTGTGTGAATTTCGGTGTTGAACACAGGCATTCCTTGGGTCGTCAGATCTGCCTGTGTACTGGTGTTCTGAAATACATGTTTGGAGGTCTGGATGTTTCGCCGACGTATAATTTGCTGCAGCCATTACACGGGATTGTGTATACCCCTGCAGTGGATTGAAGCTTGTCCTGTCTGTTACTGGTAATGTCCTTGATGGTGGTGGATGTGGAGGTAGATACTCGGAATGAGGTTTTGGAAAAAATGTTGGAAACGTGTTTGGCAATGGAGTTGGTGGGGATTACTATGTATCTCTTCTCGGCAGTGTCTTCTCTGGGTGTGTTGAAGATGTTAATGCCCGTCGTCTGCAGTCTCTAATGAAGTGACGAGGATAGTGAAGTTTAGAAAAAACTTGCTCAATAAGGAGCATTGTTCCTCAAGGAACTCACTGCTGCAGATTCTGAGTGCGCGCAGGAAAAGCCTTAATTACACCACGTTTAGTCTTGGTGTCGTGGTGGAGTAGAAGTGGAGAAGATCGTGTTGGTTGGTAGGTTTCGATAGACTTTAAAACGAAGTTCATGGTCAGCTTTGCAGAGAAGAACATCAAGGAAAGGAAGAGTGTTGTCGACTTCTTCTTCTAGTGTGAACTGGATTGATGGCTCGACCTGGTTGAGCTTGTGTTGGAGAGCTTGAACGTTGAAGCGTCTGGGAGTTATGATGAGAATGTCATCAACATAACGGAGACAGGTGACAGAAGAGGGAATAATAGTGGAAAATCGCTTGGCTTCCAGATGTTCCATATATAGGTTCGCAAGGACGGCACTAAGTGGGCTTTACATGTTTCTCTTTCAAAAATCAACTCTTTCAGCAAACTTTTGGACTACCCATGGGATCGCCACTTAGTGCCGTCCTTGCGATCCTATATATGGAACATCTGGAAGCCGAGCGATTTTCCACTATTATTCCCTCTTCTGTCACCTGGCTCCGTTATGTTGACGACATTCTCATCATAACTCCCAGACGCTTCAACGTTCAAGCTCTCCAACACAAGCTCAACCAGGTCGAGCCATCAATCCAGTTCACACTAGAAGAAGAAGTCGACAACACTCTTCCTTTCCTTGATGTTATTCTCAGCAAAGCTGACCATGAACTTCGTTTTAAAGTCTATCGAAAACCTACCAACCAACACGATCTTCTCCACTTCTACTCTCACCACGACACCAAGACTAAACGTGGTGTAATTATAGGCTTTTTCCTGCGCGCACTCAGAATCTGCAGCAGTGAGTTCCTTGAGGAACAATGCTCCCTTATTGAGCAAGTTTTTTCTAAACTTCACTATCCTCGTCACTTCATTAGAGACTGCAGACGACGGGCATTAACATCTTCAACACACCCAGAGAAGACACTGCCGAGAAGAGATACATAGTAATTCCCACCAACTCCATTGCCAAACACGTTTCCAACATTTTTTCCAAAACCTCATTCCGAGTATCCACCTCCACATCCACCACCATCAAGGACATTACCAGTAACAGACAGGACAAGCTTCAATCCACTGCAGGGGTATACACAATCCCGTGTAATGACTGCAGCAAATTATACGTCGGCGAAACATCCAGACCTCCGAACATGTATTTCAGAACACCAGTACGCAGGCAAATCTGACGACCCAAGGAATGCCTTTGTTCAACACCGAAATTCACACAACCATTTAATTAACTACAGAAACGCAAGACTCATCGTCAGAGAAGACAACACTCAATACCGAAGAATCCTGGAGTCATCACTTATCTGTATATCCAACAACTTCAACCAGAACAACGGCTTCTACAACATAGCTGAACCTATTGCCAAGAAACTTCTTCATCGCTATCCCACATAAGAACTTTAGAATGAAACACTGCAGAAGGTCTAACCATATACTTATCCAATCTCTTTTTAAAGCTACCCTACTTTGAAGACTGTCACATGCAGCAATTTCCACCTGACCCAGCATTCTCCACCAGACTAAATCCTATAAATACTCATGTATCTTTTATCCAGGTAGATCCAGGTAGATCACATTACACTGCTTATGTGTTTATCTTTCTATTGTGTCGGTATTTTATACCATTCATTTCCACTGGTATTAGGTATTAAGTGGGGCCTTCAAGGCAGTGAAAGACTGGTATTAGGTATTAAGTGGGGCCTTCAAGGTAGTGAAAGATTGGTATTAGGTATTAAGAGGGACCTTCAAGGTAGTGAAAGACTGGTATTAGGTATTAAGAGGGACCTTCAAGGTAGTGAAAGACTAGTATTAGGTATTAAGAAGGACATTCAAGGTAGTGAAAGACCTTTATTATGTATTAATACCTAATACTGGTCTATCACTGCCTTCAAGGTCCACCTTAAGAGTCAACCAAGATTTTTAATTTTACACTAACGGCCCCTTTCAAGGCAGGCGAAATTGCTGACCTGGAGAATGTACAGAGAACTTTCACTGTACGTATAAGTACGGAAAAGCACCTAAATTACTGGAAAAGGTTGAATTCTCAAGATTTGTATTCCCTGGAACGCAGGAGAGAAAGATACATGATAATATACACTTGGAAAATCCTAGAGTGACTAGTTCCAAATCTGCACACGGAAATCACTCGCTACTAAAGCAAAAGACTCGGCAGGAGATGCAACATTTCCCCAATGAAAAACAGGGGCGCCACGAGTACGCTAAGGCAACACAATAAGTGTCAGGGGCCCCAGACTGTTCAAACTGCCTCCCAGCATATATAAGGGGGATTACCAATAAACCCCTGGTTGTCTTCACCACCTCTGGCTGTCTTCAAGACCCCTGCTGTCTTCAAGACCCCTGGCTGTCTTCAAGACCCCTGGTTGTTTTCAAGATCCCTGGCTGTCTTCAAAACCCCTGGCTGTCTTCAAGACCCCAGGTTGTCTTCAAGATACCTGGCTGTCTTCAAGACCCCTGGTTGTTTTTCAAGACCCCTAGCTGTCTTCAAGACCCCTGGCTGTCTTCAAGACCCCTGGCTGTCTTCAAGACCCCTGGTTGTCTTCAAGATTCATGGCTGTCTTCAATAACCCTGGTTGTCTTCGAGACCCTGGTTGTTTCCAAGACCCCTGGCTGTCTTCAAGAACCTTGGTTGTTTTCAAGACCCCTGGCTGTCTTCAAGACCCCTGGTTGTTTTCAAGACCCCTGGCTGTCTTCAAGACCCCTGGTTGTCTTCAGGATCCGTCTGTCTTCAAGACCTCTGGCTCTCTTCAAGACCCCTGGTTGTTTTCAAGACACCTTTCTGTCTTCAAGACCCCTGGTTGTTTTGAAGACCCCTGGTTGTTTTCAAGATCCCTGGCCGTATTTAAGACCCCTGGCTGTCTTCAAGACCCCTGGCTGTCTTCAAGACCCCTAGCTGTCTTCAAGACCAGTGGGTGTCTTCAAGACCCCTGGCTGTCTTCAAGACCCCTGGTTGTTTTCAAGACCCCTGGCTGTCTTCAAAACCCCAGGTTGTCTTCAAGACCCCTGGCTGTCTTCAAGACCCCTGGTTGTCTTCAAGACCCCTGGTTGTCTTCAAGACCCCTGGCTGTCTTCAAGACCCCTGGTTGTTTTCAAGACCCCTGGCTGTCTTCAAGACCCCTGACTGTCTTCAAGACCCTTGGGTGTCTTCAAGACCCCTGGTTGTCTTCAAGATCCCTGGCTGTCTTCAAGACCCCTGGTTGTCTTCAAGACCCCTGGTTGTTTTCAAGACCCCTGGCTGTCTTCAAGTCTTTTGGTTGTTTTCAAGACCCCTGGCTGTCTTCAAGACCCCTGGTTGTCTTCAAGACCCCTGGTTGTTTTCAAGACCCCTGGCTGTCTTCAAGACTCCTGGTTGTCTTCAAGATACCTGGCTGTCTTCAAGACCCCTGGCTGTCTTCAAGACCCCTAGTTGTCTTCAAGACCCCTGACTGTCTTCAAGACCCCTTTTTGTCTTCAAGATCCCTGGCTGTCTTCAAGACCCCTGGTTGTCTTCAAGACCCCTGGTTGTTTTCAAAACCCCTGGCTGTCTTCAAGAACCCTGGTTGTTTTCAAGACCTCTGGTTGTTTTCAAGACCCTGGTTGTTTTCAAGATCCCTGGCTGTCTTCAAGACCCCTGGCTGTCTTCAAGACCCCTGGTTGTCTTCAAGACCCCTGGCTGTCTTCAAGACCCCTGGTTGTTTTCAAGACTACTGGCTGTCTTCAAGACCCCTGGTTGTTTCCAAGACCCCTGGTTGTTTTCAAGATCCCTGGCTGTCTTCAAGACCCCTGGCTGTCTTCAAGACCCCTGGCTGTCTTCAAGACCCCTGGCTGTCTTCAAGACCCCTGGTTGTCTTCAAGATCCCTAGCTGTCTTCAAGACCCCTGGTTGTCTTCAAGACCCCTGGTTGTTTTCAAAACCCCTGGCTGTCTTCAAGACCCCTGGTTGTTTTCAAGACCCCTGGCTGTCTTCAAGACCCCTGGTTGTTTTCAAGACCTCTTGTTGTTTTCAAGACCCTGGTTGTTTTCAAGATCCCTGGCTGTCTTCAAGACCCCTGGCTGTCTTCAAGACCCATGGCTGTCTTCAAGACCCCTGGTTGTTTTCAAGACCCTGGTTGTTTTCAAGATCCCTGGCTGTCTTCAAGACCCCTGGTTGTTTTCAAGACTCCTGGCTGTCTTCAAGACCCCTGGTTGTTTTCAAGACCCCTGGTTGTCTTCAAGACCCATGGTTGTCTTCAAGACCCCTGGTTGTCTTCAAGACCACTGGTTGTCTTCAAGACCCCTGGTTGTCTTCAAGACCCCTGGTTGTCTTCAAGACCCCTGGTTGTCTTCAAGACCCCTGGATGTCTTCAAGACCCCTGGTTGTCTTCAAGACCACTGGTTGTCTTCAAGACCCCTGGTTGTCTTCAAGACCCCTGGTTGTCTTCAAGACCCCTGGTTGTCTTCAAGACCCCTGGTTGTCTTCAAGACCCCTGGTTGTCTTCAAGACCCCTGGTTGTCTTCAAGACCCCTGGTTGTCTTCAAGACCCCTGGTTGTCTTCAAGAGGGAGCTGGACAGACACCTAAAGTCAGTACCTGACCAGCCAGGCTGTGGCTCTTACGATGGACTACGTGCGGCCAGCAGTAACAGACTGATTGATCAGGCCCTGATCCACCAGAAGGCCTGGTCATGAACCTGGCCTCGGGGGCGTTGACCCCGAGACATCCTCCAGGTATACTCCAAATCTGCCTTAAATTAACCCAAAAATACATTTTTTTTTTACAAAAAAACAAAAAAACGAGATTGGGTGAACAATTGATGTTTCTTTTTGTAATTCAATTGTTGAAAATTGACGTTCGGGAGAGAGAGATATATAATTTCGAGGAATTTTTAGGGTTATTAATGATAATTGTGCGCCTCCTGCTCGCTCAGAAATGTATAATTAAGGCGGTGATTATCGCTGGGAAATTTCCATTATACGGAAAAATCTCTAGAGTCATTAAGAGGAATTTTGTATTCAGAATTTCCTCACATGTTAAACTTTTGTGTATTGGGAGTTTTTAAAACACGTACACACACACAGTGAAGAGGCAGGGCCAGGAGCTGAGTCTCGACCCCTGCAACCACAATTAGGTGAGTACACACAAACACACACACACAGAGTGACATGATTGAGTTCTTATATGATCCTTAAGACATTTTCTGAGAATAGTTTCGCCCTCTAGGGCGAAACTATTCAATGTCTTGAGCAAGCCCCTGGTGGTCGAAACTATCCAGTGTCTTGAAGCAGCCCCTGGTGGTCGAAACTATCCAGTGTCTTGAAGCATCCCCTGGTGGTCGAAACTATCCAGTGTCTTGAGCAAGCCCCTGGTGGTCGAAACTATCAGTGTCTTGAGCAAGCCCCTGGTGGTCGAAACTATCCAGTGTCTTGAAGCAGCCCCTGGTGGTCGAAACTATCCAGTGTCTTGAAGCAGCCCCTGGTGGTCGAAACTATCCAGTGTCTTGAAGCAGCCCCTGGTGGTCGAAACTATCCAGTGTCTTGAAGCAGCCCCTGGTGGTCGAAACTATCCAGTGTCTTGAAGCAGCCCCTGGTGGTCGAAACTATCCAGTGTCTTGAGCAAGCCCCTGGTGGTCGAAACTATCCAGTGTCTTGAGCAAGCCCCTGGTGGTCGAAACTATCCAGTGTCTTGAAGCAGCCCCTGGTGGTCGAAACTATCCAGTGTCTTGAAGCAGCCCCTGGTGGTCGAAACTATCCAGTGTCTTGAGCAAGCCCTGTGGTCGAAACTATCCAGTGTCTTGAAGCAGCTCCTGGTGGTCGAAACTATCCAGTGTCTTGAAGCAGCCCCTGGTGGTCGAAACTATCCAGTGTCTTGAAGCAGCTCCTGGTGGTCGAAACTATCCAGTGTCTTGAAGCAGCCCCTGGTGGTCGAAACTATCCAGTGTCTTGAAGCAGCCCCTGGTGGTCGAAACTATCCAGTGTCTTGAGCAAGCCCCTGGTGGTCGAAACTATCCAGTGTCTTGAAGCAAGCCCCTGGTGGTCGAAACTATCCAGTGTCTTGAGCAAGCCCCTGGTGGTCGAAACTATCCAGTGTCTTGAGCAAGCCCCTGGTGGTCGAAACTATCCAGTGTCTTGAAGCAGCTCCTGGTGGTCGAAAATTGTCATCCTCCTTAGGGAGATGACTGACTACCTCAGAGGATGACTGACTACCTCAGAGGATGACTGACTACCTCAGAGGATGACTGACTACCTCAGAGGATGACTGACACCTCAGAGGAGATGACTCCCGAGATGACACTCCCAGAGGATGACTGACTACCTCAGAGGATGACTGACTACCTCAGAGGATGACTGACTACCTCAGAGGATGACTGACTACCTCAGAGGATGACTGACTACCTCACAGGATGACAGACTACCTCAGGGAATGTCACACTACCTCAGGGAATCATAGACTACCTCAGGGGATGACAGACTACCTCAGGGAGATAACAGACTACTTCAGGGAGATGACAGACTACCTCAGGGGATGGCAGACTACCTCAGGGAATGACAGACTACCTCAGAGGATGACACACTACCTCAGGGAATGACAGACTACCTCAGGGAATGTCACACTACCTCAGGGAATCATAGACTACCTCAGGGAATCATAGACTACCTCAGGGGATGACAGACTACCTCAGGGAGATAACAGACTACTTCAGGGAGATGACAGACTGCTTCAGGGAGATGACAGACTACCTCAGGGGATAGCAGACTACCTCAGGGGATGACAGACTACCTCAGGGGATGACAGACTACCCCAGGGGATGAGAGACTACCTCAGGGAATCATAGACTACCTCAGGGGAAGAACCCAAAGACTGACATTCAGGAAAGTGACTAAAGAACAGCATGAAGAGTCCAAGACCATTCATTTGATGTTGCAATTGATATTCTCACCAACATACTCTGCAACATGCCTCAACCAGCATCATTTGCAACATAAGATGCTTTTAAATCCACATTTGCAACATCACTGCTGGAATATGTGGGATTACGTTCCCTGGTAAGAGATAACTGTACATAGTAAGTAAATCCTGCCATGGTGGACCCCATTATAGGATTTTGTGGAGAGGGTGGTGGTGAGTGGTGGTGGTGGTGAGTGTGGTGGTGGTGGTGGTGGTGGTGGTGGTGGTGGTGGTGGTGGTGGTGGTGGTGAGTGGAGAGGGTGGTGGTGGTGAGTGGTGGTGGTGGTGGTGGTGGTGAGTGGTGGTGGTGAGAGGGTGGTGGTGAGTGGTGGTGGTGGTGAGTGGTGGTGGTGAGAGGGTGGTGGTGGTGAGTGGTGGTGGTGGTGAGTGGTGGTGGTGGTGAGTGGTGGTGGTGGTGAGTGGTGGTGGTGGTGAGTGGTGGTGGTGGTGAGTGGTGGTGGTGGTGAGTGGAGAGAGGGTGGTGGTGGTGAGTGGTGGTGGTGGTGGTGGTGGTGGTGAGTGGTGGTGGTGAGAGGGTGGTGAGTGGAGAGAGGGTGGAGGTGGTGAGTGGTGGTCGTGAGAGGGTGGTGTGAGAGGGTGGTGGTGGTGAGTGGTGGTGGTGGTAAGTGGTGGTGGTGGTGAGTGGTGGTTGAGAGATTGGTGGTGGTAAGATTGGTGGTGGTGAGAGGGTGGTGGTGGTGAGTGGTGGTTGAGAGATTGGTGGTGGTGAGAGTGGTGGTGGTGGTGAGAGTGGTGGTGGTTGTGAGAGGGTGGTTTTGGTGAGAGGGTGGTGGTGGTGAGATGGTGGTGACGGTGAGAGGATAGTGGTGGTGAGAGGGTGGTGAGTGGAGAGAGGGTGGAGGTGGTGAGTGGTGGTGGTGAGAGGGTGGTGGTGCTGAGAGGGTGGTGGTGGTGAGTTATGGTGGAGAGATTGGTGGTGGTAAGATTGGTGGTGGTGAGAGGGTGGTGGTGGTGAGTGGTGGTTGAGAGATTGGTGGTGGTAAGATTGGTGGTGGTGAGAGTGGTGGTGGTGAGAGTGGTGGTGGTGGTTAGAGGGTGGTGGTGGTGAGAGGGTGGTGGTCGTGAGATGGTGGTGACGGTGAGAGGATGGTGGTGGTGAGAGGGTGGTGAGTGGAGAGAGGGTGGAGGTGGTGAGTGGTGGTGGTGAGAGGGTGGTGGTGGTGAGAGGGTGGTGGTGGTGAGTGGTGGTGGAGAGATTGGTGGTGGTAAGATTGGTGGTGGTGAGAGGGTGGTGGTGGTGAGTGGTGGTGGAGAGATTGGTGGTGGTAAGATTGGTGGTGGTGAGAGTGGTGGTGGAGAGAGGGTTGTGGAGAGGGGGTGGTGGTGGAGAGGGGGTGGTGGTGGAGAAAGTTCCTCTCTGAACCTTCTTTGAACCACTAAAAAAACCATTCTTGATTGACCTTATTCAACCATCCACTCTTCCATTCCTTCCAAAATTCCTTTTCCTCCAAGTCTTATTGTACGAGCAAAAAAATCTCACTAAAAATTTATACATATATCTGGTATGGGTCCCAAGAATCTATGGTTTTTCAAAAAACTCAAAAAAATTTAATAATGGGGATTTTGTCTGTTTTTAAATGAAAACCTTCATATATATGTAGGGGTTTTATGAAGTGTGGACTTGAACACTAGCAGGCTTGTGTGAGGGTGTTCACAGTGTAGATAACTGGTTTAAACTAATATTTGTAAAGGTTTTATGAGAAATTGGTTAGCAGGACTTGATTCCTGGAGGTGGGAAGTACAGTGCCTGCACTCTGTATAGTCAGTACCCTTATAAAGCTCCTCTATATACTGTCTGTACCCTTATAAAGCTCCTTTATATACTGTCAGTACCCTTATAAAGCTCCACTATATACTGTCAGTACCCTTATAAAGCCCCTCTATACACTGTCAGTACCCTTATAAAGCTCCTCTATATACTGTCAGTACCCTTATAAAGCTCCTTTATATACTGTCAGTACCCTTATAAAGCTCCTCTATATACTGTCAGTACCCTTATAAAGCCCCTCTATACACTGTCAGTACCCTTATAAAGCTCCTCTATATACTGTCAGTACCCTTATAAAGCTCCTTTATATACTGTCAGTACCCTTATAAAGCCCCTCTATACACTGTCAGTACCCTTATAAAGCTCCTCTATATACTGTCAGTACCCTTATAAAGCTCCTCTATATACTGTCAGTACCCTTATAAAGCCCCTCTATACACTGTCAGTACCCTTATAAAGCTCCTCTATATACTGTCAGTACCCTTATAAAGCTCCTTTATATACTGTCAGTACCCTTATAAAGCTCCTTTATATACTGTCAGTACCCTTATAAAGCCCCTCAATATACTGTCAGTACCATTATAAAGCTCCTCTATATACTGTCAGTACCCTTATAAAGTTCCTCTATATACTGTCAGTACCCTTATAAAACCCCTCTACATACTGTCAGTACCCTTATAAAGCTCCTTTATATACTGTCAGTACCCTTATAAAGTTCCTCTATATACTGTCAGTACCCTTATAAAGCCCCTCAATATACTGTCAGTACCCTTATAAAGCCCCTCTATATACTGTCAGTACCCTTATAAAGTTCCTCTATATACTGTCAGTACCCTTATAAAACCCCTCTATATACTATCAGTACCCTTATAAAGCTCCTCTATATACTGTCAGTACCATTATAGAGCTCCTCTATATACTGTCAGTGCCATTATAAAGCTCCTATATATAGTCAGTACCCTTATAAAGCAAATAGTTCTTAGTCTTGTATACACTTTTCCCCAACTGTATTTTCCAAAAAAACTGCAATATATACAATATATTACTGGGAACGCTTGAAGTTCCTAAACCTGTACTCCCTGGAACGCAGGCGGGAGAGATACATTATTATATACACGTGGAAAATTCTCGAGGTATTAGTACCAAACTTGCACACGAGAGTCACTCCCTACGAAAGCAAAAGACTCGGCAGACGATGTAACATCCCCCCAATGAAAAGCAGGGGTGCCACTAGCACGTTGAGGGACAACACAATAAGTGTCAGGGGCACAAGACTGTTCAACTGCCTCCCAGCATACATAAGGGGGATTACCAATAGACCCCTGGCTGTCTTCAAACAGGCACTGGACAGGCAGCTAAAGTCGGTACCTGACCAACCAGGCTGTGGTTCGTACGTTGGACTGCGTGCGGCCAGCAGTAACAGCCTGGTTGATCAGGTTCTGATCCAACATGAGGCCTGGTCACAGCCCGGGCCGCAGGTGCGTTGACCCCTGGAACTCTCTCCAGGTAAACTTCAGATAACTTACTGTTTATTCTGGGTCTCTCTCTCTCTCTCTCTCTCTCTCTCTCTCTCTCTCTCTCTCTCTCTCTCTCTCTCTCTCTCTCTCCTCTCTCTCTCTCTCTCTCTCTCCTCTCATTCTTCTCCTCTCTCTCCCCTCTCTCTCTCTCTCTCTCTCTCTCCTCTCTCTCTCTCTCTCTCTCATTTACACTAAGTGGAATATTGTATATATATACATGCTGAAAAGTGTATACATCTCACTTTGTATACATTTTGAGTTTGTTTTAATGCCAATATTCTCATATTTAAGGAGTCAAGTCTTCAATTTATGCAAATCAATTTCACTGGTTATTAATTGTCGTGTTAATTTAGGTTATCTCTGACTCGAGTCCTGTCCGAGGTATTCTGTTACCCCCCCAGGATGCCACCCACACCAGTCCACTAACACCCAGGTACTTACTGCTAGGTGAACATGGACAGCAGGTGTCTTAAGGAAACATGTCCCAATGTTTCCATCCTTACCGGAGATTGAACCATGGACCTCAGTGTGTGAGCTGAGTGCGCTACCAACTCAGCTACGAGATATTTATGTACAATTCTGAATTGTACATAAATATATTTCACACATACAATATAATCCTCTCCATGGGGAAGTGGAACAGAATTCTTCCTCCGTAAGCCATGCGCGTCGTAAGAGGCGACTAAAATGCCGGGAGCAAGGGTCTAGTAACCCCCTATATAAATTATTTTAAGGTCACCCTGCCACGGTGTGAGACAGCCGATGCATTGAATATATATATATATATATATATATATATATATATGATGAGGATAACAAAAAGAATAGGTGACGAAAGATTGGATATCAGATTGGAGGGAGAGAGTATGGAGGAGGTGAATGTATTCAGATATTTGGGAGTGGACATGTCGGCGGATGGGTCTATGAAGGATGAGGTGAATCATAGAATTGATGAGGGGAAAAGGGTGAGTGGAGCACTTCGGAGTCTGTGGAGACAAAGAACCTTGTCCATGGAAGTAAAGAGGGGAATGTATGAGAGTATAGTTATACCAACGCTCTTATATGGGTGTGAAGCATGGGTGATGAATGTTGCAACGAGGAGAAGGCTGGAGGCAGTGGAGATGTCATGTCTGAGGTCAATGTGTGGTGTGAATATAATGCAGAGAATTCGGAGTTTGGAAATTAGGGAGGTGCGGGATTACCAAAACGATTGTCCAGAGAGCTGAGGAGGGTTGTTGAGGTGGTTTGGACATGTAGAGAGAATGGAACGAGACAGAGTGACTTCGAGAGTGTATAAATCTGTAGTGGAGGGAAGGCGGGGTAGGGGTCGGCCTAGGAAAGGTTGGAGGGAGGGGTAAAGGAAGTTTTGTGTGCGAGGGGCTTGGATTTCCAGCAAGCATGTGTGAGCGTATTTGATAGGAGTGAATGGAGGCATATGGTTTTTAATACTTGACGTGCTGTTGGAGTGTGAGCAAAGTAACATTTATGAAGGGATTCAGGGAAACCGGCAGGCCGGACTTGAGTTCTGGAGATGGGAAGTACAGTGCCGGCACTCTGAAGGAGGGTGTAAATGTTGCAGTTTTATAACTGTAGTGTAAAGCACCCTTCTGGCAAGACAGTGATGGAGTGAATGATGATGAAAGTTTTTCTTTTTCGGGCCACCCTGCCTTGGTGGGAATCGGCCGATGTGTTAATAAAAAAAAAAAAATATATATATATATATATATATATATATATATATATATATATATATATATATATATATATATATATATATATATATATATTTTATATAAAAACACATACAGTGGAACCTCGGTACTCGAACTTGAGTCAGTCCAGAAGGTGGTTCGAGTGCCGATCAGTTCGAGTATGCAACAAATTCTTCCCAACCAATTTTTTTTTTTTTTGGTAGTCTGTTATGACTAATCTTGGTAGGCCCCATGGTGACTTATTTATATAAATAAAACACCAAAAAATAAATTGTCTACACTGCAAAAATCTTTGATACAGTGAAGCATTGAAAGTCACATAGGAAGTCATATAGGAAGTCACATGGAAAGTCACATAGAAAGTCACATAGGAAGTCATATAGGAAGTCACATGGAAAGTCACATAGGAAGTCACATAGGAAGTCACATGGGAAGTCATATAGGAAGTCACATGGAAAGTCACATAGGAAGTCATATAGGAAGTCACATGGAAAGTCACATAGAAAGTCACATAGGAAGTCATATAGGAAATCACATGGAAAGTCACATAGGAAGTCACATAGGAAGTCATATAGGAATTCACATGGAAAGTTACATAGGAAGTCATATAGGTAGTCACATGAAAAGTCACATAGGAAGTCACATAGAATATAGAACTAGGTGTAAAAGGTTATGTTCTAAAGAATTAGGCACATGTTCGAACATCTGGGTGTCGCATTTGTAGACGTTTCGCCATCCAGTGGCTTTATCAATACAAGGACATAATGGGAAGACTGTAGAACTATATACAAAAGATGAGACAATCAGCCCCTCAGTCAGTCAGTCCACTGTCTGTATAGTTATGTTGCCTTGTATTCGACCGAGGAAGCCTGCTATTCAGGCGATACGTTTCGTAATTAAACATACCAGGTGTTGCACATGTGTGTTATTCATCAATAAAGACACCCAGGTGTTGCACATGTGTGTTATTCATCAATAAAGACACCCAGGTGTTGCACATGTGTCTTAGTCATCAATAAAGACACCCAGGTGTTGCACATGTGTCTTAGTCATCAATAAAGACACCCAGGTGTTGCACATGTGTGTTATTCATCAATAAAGGCACCCAGGTGTTGCACATGTATGTTATTCATCAATAAAGACACCCAGGTGTTGCACATGTGTCTTAGTCATCAATAAGGACACCCAGGTGTTGCACATGTGTCTTAGTCATCAACTATTTCCGGTACACATAAATGTCTTCAAATTAATGAGAATAAAAGTTGAAAGAAGGTTGCAAGTTGAAAGGTGAAAGAAGGTTGCAAGTTGCAAGGTGAAAGAAGGTTGCAAGGTGAAAGAAGGTTGCAAGGTGAAAGAAGGTTGCAAGTTGAAAGAAGGTTGCAAGGTGAAAGAAGGTTGCAAGTTGAAAGAAGGTTGCAAGGTGAAAGAAGGTTGCAAGTTGAAAGAAGGTTGCAAGGTGAAAGAAGGTTGCAAGGTGAAAGAAGGTTGCAAGGTGAAAGAAGGTTGCAAGGTGAAAGAAAGTTGCAAGGTGAAAGGTTGCAAGTTGAAAGAAGGTTGCAAGGTGAAAGAAGGTTGCAAGGTGAAAGGTTGCAAGGTGAAAGAAAGCTGCAAGGTGAAAGAAAGTTGCAAGGTGAAAGAAAGCTGCAAGGTGAAAGAAAGTTGCAAGGTGAAAGAAGGTTGCAAGTTGAAAGAAGGTTGCAAGGTGAAAGAAAGCTGCAAGGTGAAAGAAAGTTGCAAGGTGAAAGGTTGCAAGTTGAAAGAAGGTTGCAAGGTGAAATAAGGTTGCAAGGTGAAAGAAGGTTGCAAGTTGAAAGAAGGTTGCAAGTTGAAAGAAGGTTGCAAGGTGAAAGAAGGTTGCAAGGTGAAAGAAGGTTGCAAGGTGAAAGAAGGTTGCAAGTTGAAAGAAGGTTGCAAGTTGAAAGAAGGTTGCAAGTTGAAAGAAGGTTGCAAGGTGAAAGAAGGTTGCAAGGTGAAAGAAGGTTGCAAGGTGAAAGAAGGTTGCAAGGTGAAAGAAGGTTGCAAGGTGAAAGAAGGTTGCAAGGTGAAAGAAGGTTGCAAGGTGAAAGGTTGCAAGTTGAAAGAAGGTTGCAAGTTGCAAGGTGAAAGAAAGCTGCAAGGTGAAAGGTTGCAAGGTGAAAGAAGGTTGCAAGTTGAAAGAAGGTTGCAAGTTGCAAGGTGAAAGAAGGTTGCAAGGTGAAAGAAGGTTGCAAGGTGAAAGAAGGTTGCAAGTTGAAAGAAGGTTGCAAGGTGAAAGAAGGTTGCAAGGTGAAAGAAGGTTGCAAGGTGAAAGAAGGTTGCAAGGTGAAAGAAGGTTGCAAGGTGAAAGAAGGTTGCAAGTTGCAAGGTGAAAGAAAGTTGCAAGGTGAAAGGTTGCAAGTTGAAAGAAGGTTGCAAGGTGAAAGAAGGTTGCAAGTTGAAAGAAGGTTGCAAGGTGAAAGAAGGTTGCAAGGTGAAATATTGCAAGTTGAAAGAAGGTTGCAATGTGAAATATTGCAAGTTGAAAGAAGGTTGCAAGGTGAAAGAAAGTTGCAAGGTGAAAGAAAGTTGTAAGGTGAAAGAAGGTTGCAAGGTGAAAGAAAGTTGCAAGGTGAAAGAAAGTTGCAAGGTGAAAGGTTGCAAGGTGAAATATTGCAAGTTGAAAGAAGGTTGCAAGGTGAAAAGTTGCAAGTTGAAAGAAGGTTGCAAGTTGAAAGAAGGTTGCAAGTTGAAAGAAGGTTGCAAGTTGAAAGAAGGTTGCAAGTTGAAAGAAGGTTGCAAGTTGAAAGAAGGTTGCAAGTTGAAAGAAGGTTGCAAGGTTAAAGAAGGTTGCAAGTAAGGTTGCAAGGTGAAAGGTTGCAAGTTGAAAGAAGGTTGCAAGTTAAAAGAAGGTTGCAAGGTTAAAAGTTGCAAGTTGAAAGAAGGTTGCAAGGTTAAAGAAGGTTGAAAGTAAGGTTGCAAGGTGAAAGAAGGCTGGCAGAATTCAACCCTGCTTGAGCTCAGGCTATGGATCTGGAAGTGTGAAAAATGAGGTGGAAAAACAAGGTATAATCTGGGATTAACAGCTTTCACAGAGACCCTTGAAGATAAGGATCTGGGAAGAGACATTACCACAGACCTGTTTCCAGAGAGAGAGAGAGAGAGAGAGAGAGAGAGAGAGAGAGAGAGAGAGAGAGAGAGAGAGAGAGAGAGGACAGCATCAGCAGATTAAGCTTCCAGACAGAGAGGCTTTCAGGAACCCAAATGACTTGATTCAGCCTTACATATCTCATACATACGACCCGTACTCGAGTCTGCAAAGCCGCTGTGGAGCGCACACGTAGCGAAACGCATAGTGAAGCTTGCAGACTGGCACCTGAGCTGAGGGGAATGAGCATCGAGGGAAGAACATGAGGGGATATGACCACAACATAGAAAATACTGTGGGAGAGAGACCACAGACAAGGATAACATAGTGACCAGAGACACAAGAAGATGTCATAGATGGAAATCCAGCACACACATATGAGCCACCTGGATTTTAGGAAGCATTTATTCAGCTTCCTATACTCTTCACAAACTCTCAACCGGAAGTTGAAGACTCAGATGAGTCACAGGGATGTTAGGAAGTATTTCTTCAGTCATAGAGTTGTCAGGAAGTGGAACAATCTGGAGAGTGATGTAGTGGAGGCAGGATCCATACATAGCTTTAAGAAGAGGTATGATAAAGCTCATGAAGCAGTGAGAGAGAAAACATAGTCGCGACCAGTGAAGAGGCGGGGCCAGGAGCTGTGAGTCAACCCCTGCAATCACAAATAGTTAAGCACCCTCTCTCCCCCTCAAGAGTGAGTGAGAGCTAGCACTCACCTGTTGAGAGTCTGGTCCACCTCGAGCTGAGATCGCCGGGTTGGTCCACACGGGTCTTATATACGACTCCGGACATGGACAAGCACCGCCTCTTAACGAACCCGGACCAGTCCTTCTGTCCGACCACGCCCACCCCACGCCCCCTTAAGGTATATGCTCCGCCCACCCGTGTCTGTACACATGGCACGCCCACTCGCCTACACACACACACACACACACACACACACACACATACACACACACACACACAGACTGAACCTAGTAACGACCAGCGAAGAGGCGGGCCAGGAGCTGTGAATTGACTCCAGCAGCCACAAATAGGCGAGTACAAAAGGCGAGTGCACACACACACACACACACACAAACACCCACACTGGAGAGTGAAGTAGTGGAGGCAGGATCCATACATAGCTTTAAGGAGAGGTATGATAAGGCTCTTGGAGAAGGGAGAGAGTGGAACTGATAGCGAGCAGAGAAGAGGCGGGGCCAGGAGCTGTGACTCGACTTCTGCAACCACAAATAGGTGAGTATACACCTTTCCCCCCTAGTATCCACTATTCTATATAATAGTTACATTGTGGGAACACCAGCAGTGTTGCTACACTATTCTGTATGATAGTTACATTGTGGGAACACCAGCAGTGTTGCTACACTATTCTATATGACAGTTACATTGTGGGAACACCAGCAGTGTTGCTACACTATTCTATATAATAGTTACATTGTAGGAACACCAGCAGTGTGTTGCTACACTATTCTATATGATAGTTACATTGTGAAAACACCAGCAGTGTTGCTACACTATTCTATATGATAGTTACATTGTGAAAACACCAGCAGTGTTGCTACACTATTCTATATGACAGTCACATTGTGAAAACACCAGCAGTGTTGCTACACTATTCTGTATGATAGTTACATTGTGAAAACACCAGCAGTGTTGCTACACTATTCTGTATGATAGTTACATTGTGAAAACACCAGCAGTGTTGCTACACTATTCTATATAATAGTTACATTGTGGGAACACCAGCAGTGTTGCTACACTATTCTATATATAGTTCATGTGAGGAACACCAGCAGTGTTTGCTACACTATTCTATATATAGTTACATTGTGAAACACCAGCAGTGTTGCTACACTATTCTGTATATAGTTACATTGTGGGAACACCAGCAGTGTGTTGCTACACTATTCTATATGATAGTTACATTGTGGGAACACCAGCAGTGTTGCTACACTATTCTATATATAGTTACATTGTGGGAACACCAGCAGTGTTGCTACACTATTCTGTATGATAGTTACATTGTGGTAACACCAGCAGTGTTGCTACACTATTCTATATGATAGTTACATTGTGGGAACACCAGCAGTGTTGCTACACTATTTTTATGATAGTTACATTGTGGGAACACCAGCAGTGTGTTTCTACACTATTCTATATGATAGTTACATTGTGGGAACACCATCAGTGTGTTCCTACACTATTCTATATGATAGTTACATTGTGGAACACCAGCAGTGTTGCTACACTATTCTGTATATAGTTACATTGTGGGAACACCAGCAGTGTGTTGCTACACTATTCTGTATGATAGTTACATTGTGAAACACCAGCAGTGTTGCTACACTATTCTGTATGATAGTTACATTGTGGGAACACCAGCAGTTTGCTACACTATTCTGTATGATAGTTACATTGTGGGAACACCAGCAGTGTGTTGCTACACTATTCTGTATGATAGTTACATTGTGGACACCAGCAGTGTTGCTACACTATTCTTATGATAGTTACATTGTGGGAACACCAGCAGTGTTGCTACACTATTCTATATGATAGTTACATTGTGAACACCAGCAGTGTTGCTACACTATCTCTATATATTCATTTGAGCACACAGTGTGTTGCTACACTTATGTATGATAGTTAATTGTGAACACCAGCAGTGTTTGCTACACTATTCTGTATTATAGTTACATTGTGGGAACACCAGCAGTGGTTGCTACACTATTCTGATTATAGTTACATTGGCTGGGAACACCAGCAGTGTTGCTACACTATTCTGTATGATAGTCATTGGACCAGCAGGTGTGCTACTTTCTGTATGATGTTACATTGTGGAACACCAGCAGTGTGTTGCTACACTATTCTGTATGATAGTTACATTGTGGAAACACCAGCAGTGTGTGCTACACTATTCTTATATAGTTACATTGGAAACACGCAGTGTTGCTACACTATTCTATATATAGTTACATTGTGAACACCAGCAGTGTTGCTACACTATTCTATATGATATTACATTGTGGAACACCAGCAGTGTTGCTACACTATTCTATATAATAGTTACATTGTGAACACCAGCAGTGTGTTGCTACACTATTCTTATATAGTTACATTGTGGAACACCAGCAGTGTGTTGCTACACTATTCTGTATGATAGTTACATTGTGGAACACCAGGTTCTACATTCTATATATTACATTGTGGAACACCAGCAGTGTTCACACTATTCTTATGATAGTTACATTGTGGGAACACCAGCAGTGTTGCTACACTATTCTATATGATAGTTACATTGTGGAACACCAGCAGGTTGCTACACTATTCTGTATGATAGTTACATTGTGGAACACCAGCAGTGTGTTGCTACACTATTCGTATATAGTTACATTTGAACACACAGTGTTGCTACACTATTCTGTATGATAGTTACATTGTGGAACACCAGCAGTGTGTTGCTACACTATTCTTATATAGTTACATGTGAACACCAGCAGTGTTTACACTATTTATATAGTTACATTGTGGAACACCAGCAGGTTGTCACATTCTAGATAGTACATTGTGACACCAGCAGGTTCTACACATTCTTAATATTCTGTAAACACCAGCAGTGTGTTGCAACTATCTGATGATAGTTACTTGTGACACACAGGTCTACACTATTCTATATATAGTTACATTGTGAACACCAGCAGTGTTGCTACTATTCTATATGAAGTTCATTGGAACAAAGTGTTACCTCTTATATTCATGCCGCGGTTGCATACAATGTTAAATGTGACGAGTGGACTTCTATTGTACTGGACCAGAGTGTGTTGCTACTTCTAGTGTCTTGTGGGACTCAGAGTGTCGTCACGAGCTTATAGTGTCAGTCTGACTGGACCAGTAGTGTGTTGTAACTCTATGTCAGTTAGCTGGGACTCAGTGTGTCAGTCTATGAATTCAGTGTGCAGTCTGAGCTGGACTTCAGTATGTCAGTCAGCTGGAACTCAGTAGTGTGTCTGAGCTGGGAGACTTCAGTAGTGTCGTCTGAGCTGGGAGACTTCAGTAGTGTCGTCTGAGCTGGGAGACTTCAGTAGTGTCCGTCTGAGCTGGGGACTTCAGTAGTGTCAGTCTGAGCTGGGGGACTTCAGTAGTGTCCGTCTGAGCTGGGGGACTTCAGTAGTGTCCGTCTGAGCTGGGGGACTTCAGTAGTGTCCGTCTGAGCTTGGGGACTTCAGTAGTGTCAGTCTGAGCTGGGAGACTTCAGTAGTGTCAGTCTGAGCTGGGAGACTTCAGTAGTGTCAGTCTGAGTTGGGAGACTTCAGTAGTGTCAGTCTGAGCTGGGGGACTTCAGTAGTGTCAGTCTGAGCTGGGGACTTCAGTAGTGTCAGTCTGAGCTGGGAGACTTCAGTAGTGTCAGTCTGAGCTTGGAGATTTCAGTAGTGTCAGTCTGAGCTGGGAGACTTCAGTAGTGTCAGTCTGAGCTGGGAGACTTCAGTAGTGTCAGTCTGAGCTGGGAGACTTCAGTAGTGTCAGTCTGAGCTGGGAGACTTCAGTAGTGTCAGTCTGAGTTGGGAGACTTCAGTAGTGTCAGTCTGAGCTGGTGGACTTCAGTAGTGTCAGTCTGAGTGGGAGACTTCAGTAGTGTCAGTCTGAACTGGGGGACTTCAGTAGTGTCAGTCTGAGCTGGGAGACTTCAGTAGTGTCAGTCTGAGCTTGGAGATTTCAGTAGTGTCAGTCTGAGTTGGGAGACTTCAGTAGTGTCAGTCTGAGCTGGGAGACTTAAGTAGTGTCAGTCTGAGCTGGGAGACTTCAGTAGTGTCAGTCTGAGCTGGGAGACTTCAGTAGTGTCAGTCTGAGTTGGGAGACTTCAGTAGTGTCAGTCTGAGCTGGGGGACTTCAGTAGTGTCAGTCTGAGCTGGGGGACTTCAGTAGTGTCAGTCTGAGCTGGGAGACTTCAGTAGTGTCAGTCTGAGCTTGGAGATATCAGTAGTGTTAGTCTGAGCTGGGAGACTTCAGTAGTGTCAGTCTGAGCTGGGAGACTTCAGTAGTGTCAGTCTGAGCTGGGAGACTTCAGTAGTGTCAGTCAGAGCTGGGAGACTTCAGTAGTGTCAGTCTGAGTTGAGTTGGGAGACTTCAGTAGTGTCAGTCTGAGCTGGGAGACTTCAGTAGTGTCAATCTGAGCTGGGGGACTTCAGTAGTGTCAGTCTGAGCTGGGAGACTTCAGTAGTGTCAGTCTGAGCTGGGAGACTTCAGTAGTGTCAGTCTGAGCTGGGAGACTTCAGTAGTGTCAGTCTGAGCTGGGAGACTTCAGTAGTGTCAGTCTGAGCTGGGAGACTTCAGTAGTGTCAGTCTGAGCTGGGAGACTTCAGTAGTGTCAGTCTGAACTGGGAGACTTCAGTAGTGTCAGTCTGAGCTAGGAGACTTCAGTAGTGTCAGTCTGAGCTGGGAGACTTCAGTAGTGTCAGTATGAGCTGGGGACTTCAGTAGTGTCAGTCTGAGCTGGGGACTTCAGTAGTGTCAGTCTGAGCTGGGGGACGTCAGTAGTGTCAGTCTGAGCTGGGGGACTTCAGTAGTGTCAGTCTGAGCTGGGGAACTTCAGTAGTGTCAGTCTGAGCTGGGGGACTTCAGTAGTGTCAGTCTGAGCTGGAAGACTTCATTAGTGTCAGTCTGAGCTGGGGACTTCAGTAGTGTCAGTCTGAGCTGGGGAACTTCAGTAGTGTCAGTCTGAGCTGGGGACTTCAGTAGTGTCAGTCTGAGTTGGGGGACTTCAGTAGTGTCAGCCTCAGCTGGGAGACTTCAGTAGTGTCAGTCTGAGCTTTGAGACTTCAGTAGTGTCAGCCTCAGCTGGGAGACTTCAGTTGTGTCAGCCTCAGCTGGGAGACTTCAGTAGTGTCAGTTTCAACTGGGAGACTTCAGTAGTGTCAGTCTGAGCTGGGGACTTCAGTAGTGTCAGTCTGAGTTGGGAGACTTCAGTAGTGTCAGTCTGAGCTGGGAGACTTCAGTAGTGTCAGTCTGAGCTGGGGGACTTCAGTAGTGTCAGTCTGAGCTGGGGGACTTCAGTAGTGTCAGTCTGAGCTGGGAGACTTCAGTAGTGTCCGTCTGAGCTGGGAGACTTCAGTAGTGTCAGTCAGAGCTGGGGGACTTCAGTAGTGTCAGTCTGAGCTGGGGGACTTCAGTAGTGTCCGTCTGAGCTGGGGGACTTCAGTAGTGTCCGTCTGAGCTGGGGGACTTCAGTAGTGTCAGTCTGAGCTGGGGGACTTCAGTAGTGTCCGTCTGAGCTGGGGGACTTCAGTAATGTCCGTCTGAGCTGGGGGACTTCAGTAGTGTCAGTCTGAGCTGGGGGACTTCAGTAGTGTCCGTCTGAGCTTGGGGACTTCAGTAGTGTCAGTCTGAGCTGGGAGACTTCAGTAGTGTCCGTCTGAGCTGGGAGACTTCAGTAGTGTCCGTCTGAGCTGGGAGACTTCAGTAGTGTCCGTCTGAGCTGGGAGACTTCAGTAGTGTCAGTCTGAGCTGGGGGACTTCAGTAGTGTCAGTCTGAGCTGGGAGACTTCAGTAGTGTCCGTCTGAGCTGGGAGACTTCAGTAGTGTCCGTCTGAGCTGGGGGACTTCAGTAGTGTCAGTCTGAGCTGGGGGACTTCAGTAGTGTCAGTCTGAGCTGGGGGACTTCAGTAGTGTCCGTCTGAGCTGGGGGACTTCAGTAGTGTCCGTCTGAGCTGGGGGACTTCAGTAGTGTCAGTCTGAGCTGGGGGACTTCAGTAGTGTCCATCTGAGCTTGGGGACTTCAGTAGTGTCAGTCTGAGCTGGGAGACTTCAGTAGTGTCAGTCTGAGCTGGGAGACTTCAGTAGTGTCCGTCTGAGCTGGGGGACTTCAGTAGTGTCAGTCTAAGCTGGGGGACTTCAGTAGTGTCAGCCTCAGCTGGGAGACTTCAGTAGTGTCAGCCTCAGCTGGGAGACTTCAGTAGTGTCAGCCTCAGCTGGGAGTCTTCAGTAGTGTCAGCCTCAGGTGGGAGACTTCAGTAGTGTCAGTCAACAGGCAAACTACACTAAAAGCCATTAAAAATATGTTAGAATATAAATTAGTTGGCATCCTCTCCATGACACGTTACCATATACCTCACACATCCCTACTTACATTATATCTATGGTTATAATTCATTAATTTTTAAAGGGGTGGAGGGGTAAGCCAGTGGAAGGCCTCGGTCAGATGACCAAAAGCTCCAGCTGTGGGTCATCATATAACTAAGACCCGCGTCAGGAAACACTTGTCCTGTTTCCTGACAAATCTTACCTAACCTACTCATACTTCTCTACCTCACCTATGCTATATGTGCCTGGGGATCCACAACAGCAAATCACCTGCAGTACGAATTATCAGTCTTTCTACTGCCAGACAACACACTCCACATCTTTTCAAAAGCCTAAGCCTCCTTAGTATACATAACATTCACTCTGACTATGGTAATAAGTCAAGGACCCCAGTGGAAATAAGTCACTTTGGCTTTTCTGCGTTATCCAGGTGGGTAATTTACACTGTGTTTGATAATTGTACTTATGTGTACCTGTACTTAAATACACACACTTATCTACCTGGAGTCTACCTGGAGAGAATTCCAGGGGTCAACGCCCCCGCGGCCCGGTCTGTGACCAGGCCTCATGTTGGACCAGAGCCTGATCAACCAGGCTGTTACTGCTGGCCGCACGCAGTCAAACGTACGAACCACAGCCCGGCTGATCAGGTACTGACTTTAGGTGCCTGTCCAGTGCCTGGTTGAAGACAGCCAGGGGCTTGTTGGTAATCCCCCTGATGTATGCTGGGAGGCAGTTGAACAATCTTGGGCCCATGACACTTATTGTGTTGTCCCTCAACGTGCTAGTGGCACCCCAGCTCTTCATTGGGGGGATGTTACATCGCCTTCGTAGGGAGTGATTTTTGTGTGCAAGTTTGGTACTAAGCCCTCGAGAATTTTCCATGTGTATATAATAATGTATTTCTCCCGCCTGCGTTCTAGAGAGTACAGGTTTAGGAACTTCAAGCGTTCCCAGTTGTTGAGGTGGTTTATCGCACTTATGCGTGCGGTGAAGGTTCTCTGCACATTTTCAATTTCAGCAATTTCACCCGCCTTGAAAGGTGCAGTTAGTGTGCAGCAATATTCCAGCCTAGATAGAACAAGCGATCTGTAAAGTGTCAACATAGGCTTGGCATTCCTGGTTTTGAAGGTTCTCATTATCCATCCTGTCATTTTTCGAGCAGATACAATTGCTACATTGTTATGGTCCTTGAAGGTGAGATCCGCTGACATGATCACTCCCAGGTCTTTGACATTAGTTTTTCGCTCTATTGTGTGGTTGGTATTAGTTTTGTACTCCGATGAGATTTTAATTTCTTCACGTTTTCCGTATCTGAGTAAATGAAATTTCTCATCATTGAACTTCATATTGTTTTCTGCAGCCCATTTAAAGATTTGGTTTATGTCTGCTTGGAGTCTTGCAGTGTCTTCAACGGTGGACACTGTCATACAGATTCGGGTGTCATCTGCAAAGGAAGACACAGCACTGTGGCTTATATCCCTGTCAATGTCTGATATGAGGATGAGGAATAGGATGGGAGCAAGTACTGTGCCTTGTGGAACAGAGCTTTTCACAGTAGCTGCCTCAGACTTTACTCTGTTGAATACTACTCTTTGTGTTCTACATGTTAGGAAATTATAGATCCATCTACCAACTTTTCCTGTTATTCCTTTATCACGCATTTTGTGTGCTATTACACCATGGTCACACTTGTCAAAGGCTTTTGCAAAATCTGTGTATATAACATCTGCATTCTGTTTATCTTCTAGAGCATCCAGGACCTTGTCGTAGTGGTCCAGTAGTTGGGACAGACAGGAGCGGCCTGCTCTAAACCCATGCTGTCCTGGGTTGTGCAATTGATGGGTATCAAGATGGGTGGCGATCTTGCTTCTTAGAACCCTTTCAAATTTTTTTATGATATGGGACGTTAGCGCAATTGGTCTGTAGTTCTTTGCTATTGCTTTACTGCCCCCTTTGTGGAGCGGGGCTATGTCTAACCTACAAAATAGTACCTATGTCATTTAATGTACAAAATAGCACGTATAATGTCATTTAATGTATCAAATAGCACGTATAATGTCATCTAATATACAAAATAGCACGTATAATATCATCTAATATACAAAATAGCACGTATAATGTCATCTAATATACAAAATAGCACGTATAATGTCATCTAATATATAAAATAGCACGTATAATGTAGTCTAATATACAAAATTGTACGTATAATAATAATAATAGTTTATTTGGACATTATACAAAGAATTACAATGGGTTATGAGATGTTATGAGGTGTACATGCCAAAAGCCCCTAATATGCAGGGCATTTTGGGCAGACTTAAAATTAACTTAAAACTAAATGGTAAGAAATTTAGAAAATAGTTTACAATATAAGTATAGTTGAGTATTTAAGCTATGAAATTTGAACATAGTTTAGACATGACATTTTTTAAACATAGTTTTATAGTTTTGTCTTATTTATAAAATTAATTAAATCAGATTAAACAAATTAAATCAGTAATTTGTGTTGCAATACCAAATTATATGGTCATTAGATGAGTTACAAGGAGCACTAATATATAAAATAATATACAAAATAGTACGTATAATGTCGTCTAATATACAAAATAGTACGTATGTCACCCAGTGTACAAAACAGTACTTGTAAACATGCCAATACATCACCTTTACCATTAATATATAAACTAATTGTTAAATTCTTTAAACTAATTGTTTAATTCTTAAATGTTTAAATTTCAATACCTCAATATTGTAAACCTAATTAATCACTACAATTACCTAACCTTACTATCAGTATAATCATTGTGTCATTATTGAGTAAGACCTATCATAAGACTGCCTGAAAAGCCTAGGAATACCTAGGCATATTATTGGCCATCTTGTAATATCTACTTCATAAAATGTACATTACTATAATTACACCCCACTCTGTATATTACTAGAAATAAAGAATTTTAATTGAATTTGAATTTGAATTGAATTGAATTGAAACAAAAACCTAACTAATATTTTCCAATAATCATGTACAATTATATGTCCTTGTAGGCCTAAGCTACGCCTAAACGTGTCCTAAATGCTTCGCTTAACTATGGTCTTTTAACATGCTCTCAAGTGTTACTTTTTTTCTGTGCAAACACTTGATCAAATTGAAGTAAACTTGCATTAAATAAACTTATGGAATAAATATAGAAGTTTACCCTAAAAATCAATTTATTTATAAGAGAAAACGAAGACTTTTTAGCGTTAACTAAAGATTTTTTTTTGTAATTATTAAGCAGGTCTTGGGTATAATAATACATATCTTTATCTACTACAAGTACATGTACAAGGTATACAGACCATAGCTGACATCAATGACACTACTATATAGAAAGCCCCTTGTTATGCTGAGCATTTCCCGCAAATTAGGTCAGTTTTGTCCCAGGATGTCACCTCACCATTCCACTAACACCCAGGTACACATTTTACACTGATGGTTGAACAGGGACAGGGACAGCAGGTGTCTTATGGAAACACGTCCCTAATGGTTTCCAGCCGTACCAGAGGAGATTCGATCTCCGGACCTCAGTGTGTGAGCTGAGTGCGCTAGTGGTAATAAGTCAAGGACCCCAATGGAAATAAGTCACTTCGTCTGGCTGTGTTTACTTGGTCTGCTGTGAAATTTGCACACATGTTACTAGGTATGATAATTGTACTTGTGTGTACCTGTACCTAAATAATGTTACTGTGCCCAGCAGGTTGGGCGTGTGCTGGGTTATAGCAACTGCTGGGCTATGTGGCCCAATCATACCTGAACTTAAAACTGTGTATAATATTAATATCGGCATCTGTATACTGCAGGTTTGTAATCAGAGATGAAATACCGACAAGTTGGAGATTAAGACACACGTGCGACAGTTGTGTATCTTTATTGTTCATTGCAACGTTTCGCCCACACAGTAGGCTTCTTCAGTCAAATACAAAGGCAATAGTAGTGAAATAAAGATGATGTAATCAGTCCCTCAGTCTTGGAGCAATATTGTTCCAGACCATGGAGCTGAATTGTGGAACAATATTGTTCCAGACCATGGAGCTGAATTGTGGAACAATATTGTTCCAGACCATGGAGCTGAATTGTGGAACAATATTGTTCCAGACCATGGAGCTGAACTGTGGAACAATATTGTTCCAGACCATGGAGCTTAACTGTGGAACAATATTGTTCCAGACCATGGAGCTGAACTGTGGAACAATATTGTTCCAGACCATGGAGCTGAACTGTGGAACAATATTGTTCCAGACCATGGAGCTGAACTGTGGAACAATATTGTTCCAGACCATGGAGCTGAACTGGAACAATATTGTTCCAGACCATGGAGCTGAACTGTGGAACAATATTGTTCCAGAGTATGGAGCTGAACTGTGGAACAATATTGTTCCAGACCATGGAGCTGAACTGTGGAACAATATTGTTCCAGACCATGGAGCTGAACTGGAACAATATTGTTCCAGACCATGGAGCTGAACTGTGGAACAATATTGTTCCAGACCATGGAGCTTAACTGTGGAACAATATTGTTCCAGACCATGCAGCTGAACTGGAACAATATTGTTCCAGACCATGGAGCTGAACTGGAACAATATTGTTCCAGACCGTGGAGCTGAACTGTGGAACAATATTTTTCCAGACCATGGAGCTGAACTGTGGAATATTGTTCCAGACCATGGAGCTGAACTGTGGAACAATATTGTTCCAGACCATGGAGCTGAACTCTGGAGCAATATTGTTCCAGATCATGGAGCTGAACTGTGGAACAATATTGTTCCAGACCATGGAGCTGAACTGGAACAATATTGTTCCAGACCATGGAGCTGAACTGTGGAACAATATTGTTCCAGACCATGGAGCTGAACTCTGGAGCAATATTGTTCCAGATCATGGAGCTGAACTGGAACAATATTGTTCCAGACCATGGAGCTGAACTGTGGAACAATATTGTTCCAGACCATGGAGCTGAACTCTGGAGCAATATTGTTCCAGATCATGGAGCTGAACTGGAACAATATTGTTCCAGACCATGGAGCTGAACTGGAACAATATTGTTCCAGACCATGGAGCTGAACTGGAACAATATTGTTCCAGACCATGGAGCTGAACTCTTCTCCAGGCTGAGGGACTGACCACCTCAACACTACGTCTTCAAGATTGATGGACTGATTACGTCTTTATTTCATTACTACTGATCCCTCTATATTTGACTGAAGAAGCCTACTGTTGCACATGTCTTAATCGTGTACTTAGTTTTGTTTGAAGGGGTCGAGTCCTAGCTCTTGGCCTCACCTGTGTTGTGATATAAGTATGTAGTGTGCGATAAGCTTTGTACTTACCTAGTTTTATTTGCACAGACCGAGTCGTAGCTCCTGGCCCCGCCTGTGATAATAGGGTGCGAGCAGTGAGGGTGTGATTATACGCGTGGTGATAGGGAGGAGGAAGGCGTATAATTCAGCGAAGAGAGACATGTTAGACAATAACCTCAGGAGATGAGGGAGGGGTTGATGGAGGGTGGGGGTGATGGAGGGGTGGGGGTGATGGAGGGGTGGGGGTGATGGAGGGGTGGGGGTGATGGTGGGGTGGGGGTGATGGAGGGGTGGGGAGTGGGTTGATGAAGGTGTTTGTTGACGTGGTGTGTGTGGAAACACGACAGTCATGACACTACTTGATGAGGAGGCAGACAGATAGGCAGGCAGGAAGGCAGGCAGTAATGCAAGTAGGCAGTCAGGCAGGCAGACAGGCAAGTAGGCAGGCAGTTAGGCAGACAGTCACGCAGGCAGGAAGGTAGTTAGGCAGGCAGGCAGAAGACAAAGAAGATATGAAGAAGACAACTAACATCCAGGTACCTATTTACTGCTAGGTGAACAGGAGCATCGGGTGTAAGGAAACATGCCCCAACATCTCCACCCGCCCCCAGGATCACACCCAGGTCCTTTAATTGTGAGCCAAAGGCATTATCACTGAGCTACGAGTCACCTAGTGAAGCTAGGTGGGTTCTAGGTGAGGGTTTAGGTGGCGTGGGAGATCTTCCACCTGTTGAATGATATGTAACAGTGCAACTGTACTGCCCACAGTTTATATATATATATATATATATATATATATATATATATATATATATATATATATATATATATATATATATATATATATATATGTATATATATATTAAATTGATGACAACATTTTTATATATTAAGGAATATGAGTGTACATCAGCGAGTGTACATCCTGAGTGTGTACATCCGCCAGTGTATACTCACCTAATTGTGGTTGCAGGGGTCGATACTCAGCTCCTGGCCCCGTGTACACCTGTGAGTACACAGGGTTCCTTGAGAAAATATCATGACACAGAATCAGGTGATTTACCAACACATTCGCCAAAGCTTCATTTTATGCGCCAGACGAAGTCACTCACTCCCTTGAGAAAAAAAGGTCCAATTATCAGCCTGGGTAAAGCCAGGTCCTGAGAGCCAGCTGGTCTCCTTCCCACCCAGTTCCTGGTATCTACCATCTCTCCTCTTCTTAGAAGACACCCTCTCGCACACCCCACATATACTTCAGCCCACGTTTCATACACTCCAGTAGTCCTGTGCTCCAGGCTGAGGGACTCACCACCTCAAATCCTTTTTCTCCAAGGTTGATGGACTGATTACATCATCTTTATTTCACTACTACTGCTCTTTGTATCTGACTGAAGAAGTCTACTGTGTGGGCGAAACGTTTCATCAAAGATACCCAACTGTTGGACATGTGTCTTAAACTTCAAATTGTCTGTATTTTATTCCATTATCAACTACAGTTGTTGTAGCTGATGAATTGCTGGGATGGTTAGCGCTAAACCCTTGTGTAGTTTTAAAAATAGGTTAGACAAATACATGTTTGGAGTGAGTTGGACCTGACTATCTTGGGCCAGTAGATCTGATGCATTGCTCCTAATTCAGTGGATGTGACTTGGACCGGATTAGCCTAGGCCAGAAGGTGACTTGGACCTGCCTAGCATGGGCCAGTAGGCCTGCAGTAGCGCTCCTCCTTTATGTTCTTATGTGATGGAGTAACTCTAACCTTGTGCTTTGCTGACGGCTGGTATTAGTTCCCACTGATAATGTCCTTATCGTCCTCTAGTATAAAAAATGAGGCCAGAATTTACCACCAAGAAGCGGCTTATCAACACTTTCAATCTTCCTACTTATAAAAAAATATCCAAACTATTTTTAAGCTAAGTGTATATGCTGGAAAAATATTTCAGCCTTGAATACAGTAACTGTATATCTTAATCTGAAAAATATCCACTATTTTAAATTAATTATTGATGTGAGTGATTTCCTTCGGCTAAATTGGGCCAACAGGCCTACTGCAGTGTTCCTCCCTATGTTCTTATAAGGTACCTGTTATTGTTATGTGTGTGTTATGGAGGGTAAGGACTGCTCTAAAACCGTACGAACCTTCATTGTTATTAGGTAGACTGAAGAGTACGTCCAGGAGTCGTTAGTTCTTATTGTTGTGTAAAGGGGATTACAACGGCTTTAGGGTCGTACTTGTCTCGTGTACACTGACGCGACTTTCAGTGATAATACAGTGGGACCTCGATACTCGAACAGCTCCGTACT
The DNA here is from genome assembly GCA_009830355.1 of Cherax destructor. Taxonomy (NCBI): domain Eukaryota; kingdom Metazoa; phylum Arthropoda; class Malacostraca; order Decapoda; family Parastacidae; genus Cherax; species Cherax destructor. Next base: position 64,612 of record WNWK01003084.1, on the reverse strand, counting down.
CGAACAATAAGGTATTCGAACGCTTTGTTCGATAAACAAATCGCTCGGTAATCAACTTTTTGCTCGGTACTCGACCAAACAAACACCACCTGCCACAACTTCGCTGTAAACTGTTTCGTGTTTCTTCGCATTTTTTGGCGTTTTTTTATATTGTATAAATAACTCACCTTGGGGCCTAAGAGGGTTAAGGATAACAGACAACCAAAAAGAAATTGGTTGGGAAAAATTCGTTGTGTACTCTAACAGATCGGCACTCGAACTGCCTTCTGGAACCAATTAAGTTCAAGTACCGAGGTTCCACTGTATTTCTTTCATAAACATGTTGGTTTGAGTGTACACAGCAGCGGTCACTGTTACTGGCACTCTACTCCCTCCTCCTCCAGAAGATGGCACTCACAAGAACCACGACAAACAACACTTGACACTGTACTCTAAGCAGCCACAAGAACCACGACAATCACTTGACACTGTACTCTAAGCAGCCACAGAACCACGACAAACACTTGACACTGTACTCTAAGCATCCACAAGAACCACGACAAACACTTGACACTGTACTCTAAGCAGCCACAAGAACCACGACAAACACTTGACACTGTACTCTAAGCACTCACAAGAACCACGACAAACAACACTTGACACTGTACTCTAAGCAGCCACAAGAACCACGACAAACACTTGACACTGTACTCTAAGCAGCCACAAGAACCACGACAATCACTTGACACTGTACTCTAAGCAGCCACAAGAACCACGACAAACACTTGACACTGTACTCTAAGCAGCCACAAGAACCACGACAAACACTTGACACTGTACTCTAAGCAGCCACAAGAACCACGACAAACACTTGACACTGTACTCTAAGCACTCACAAGAACCACGACAAACAAACACTTGACACTGTACTCTAAGCAGCCACAAGAACCACGACAAACAACACTTGACACTCTACTCTCAACAGTTTCAAGAACCACGACAAACAACACTTGACACTCTACTCTCAACAGTTTCAAGAACCACGACAAACACTTGACACTGTACTCTAAGCAGCTACAAGAACCACGACAAACACTTGACACTGTACTCTCAGCAGCCACAAGAACCACGACAAGCAACACTTGACACTGTACTCTCAGCAGCCACAAGAACCACGACAAACACTTGACACTGTACTCTCAGCAGTCACAAGAACCACGACAAGCAACACTTGACACTGTACTCTCAGCAGCCACAAGAACCACGACAAACACTTGACACTGTACTCTAAGCAGCGACAAGAACCACGACAAGCAACACTTGACACTGTACTCTCAGCAGCCACAAGAACCACGACAAACACTTGACACTGTACTCTAAGCAGCGACAAGAACCACGACAAGCAACATTCGACAAGCATTGTACTCGAGGCTTGACAGAGACGCCTGCCAGTCGTCACCACCACAAGCATTGTACTCGAGGCTTGACAGAGGCGCCTGCCAGTCGTCACCACCACAAACATTGTACTCGAGGCTTGACAGAGGCGCCTGCCAGCCGTCACCACCACAAGCATTGTACTCGATGCTTGACAGAGGCGCCTGCCAGCCGTCACCACCACAAGCATTGTACTCGAGGCTTGACAGAGGCGCCTGCCAGTCGTCACCACCACAAGCACTGTACTCGAGGCTTGACAGAGGCGCCTGCCAGTCGTCACCACCACAAGCATTGTACTCGAGGCTTGACAGAGGCGCCTGCCAGTCGTCACCACCACAAGCATTGTACTCGAGGCTTGACAGAGGCGCCTGCCAGCCGTCACCACCACAAGTATTGTACTCGAGGCTTGACAGAGGCGCCTGCCAGCCGTCACCACCACAAGCATTGTACTCGAGGCTTGACAGAGGCGCCTGCCAGTCGTCACCACCACAAGCATTGTACTCGAGGCTTGACAGAGGCGCCTGCCAGTCGTCACCACCACAAGCATTGTACTCGAGGCTTGACAGAGGCGCCTGCCAGCCGTCACCACCACAAGTATTGTACTCGATGCTTGACAGAGGCGCCTGCCAGCCGTCACCACCACAAGCATTGTACTCGAGGCTTGACAGAGGCGCCTGCCAGCCGTCACCACAACAAGCATTGTACTCGAGGCTTGACAGAGGCGCCTGCCAGTCGTCACCACCACAAGCATTGTACTCGAGGCTTGACAGAGGCGCCTGCCAGTCGTCACCACCACAAGCATTGTACTCGAGGCTTGACAGAGGCGCCTGCCAGCCGTCACCACCACAAGTATTGTACTCGAGGCTTGACAGAGGCGCCTGCCAGCCGTCACCACCACAAGTATTGTACTCGAGGCTTGACAGAGGCGCCTGCCAGCCGTCACCACCACAAGTATTGTACTCGAGGCTTGACAGAGGCGCCTGCCAGTCGTCACCACCACAAGTATTGTACTCGAGGCTTGACAGAGGCGCCTGCCAGTCGTCACCACCACAAGTATTGTACTCGAGGCTTGACAGAGGCGCCTGCCAGCCGTCACCACCACAAGTATTGTACTCGAGGCTTGACAGAGGCGCCTGCCAGCCGTCACCACCACAAGTATTGTACTCGAGGCTTGACAGAGGCGCCTGCCAGCCGTCACCACCACAAGTATTGTACTCGAGGCTTGACAGAGGCGCCTGCCAGTCGTCACCACCACAAGTATTGTACTCGAGGCTTGACAGAGGCGCCTGCCAGTCGTCACCACCACAAGTATTGTACTCGAGGCTTGACAGAGGCGCCTGCCAGCCGTCACCACCACAAGTATTGTACTCGAGGCTTGACAGAGGCGCCTGCCAGCCGTCACCACCACAAGTATTGTACTCGAGGCTTGACAGAGGCGCCTGCCAGCCGTCACCACCACAAGTATTGTACTCGAGGCTTGACAGAGGCGCCTGCCAGTCGTCACCACCACAAGTATTGTACTCGAGGCTTGACAGAGGCGCCTGCCAGTCGTCACCACCACAAGTATTGTACTCGAGGCTTGACAGAGGCGCCTGCCAGCCGTCACCACCTTGTTGATAGTCTTCCATGATAAATTAAATTTTTTATTCATTTCTTTTTTACTTCTGCGAAAATCTGTCTGCACCTGAGAGGAACGACCCCACACGGAGGTATTGATCCAGAAAATACCGTGGAATTCAAATGACTTGTAGGCCTAGGTGTAGTTCACGTTGATAGGCCTAGGGTTAGTCCACGTTGATCAATTGGAAGAGATTTCAGCTCACAACCGAAGGACCTAGGTTTGACCCTGAGGAGAGTGGAAGCGTTGTGCATATTTCCTTACACTTGCTGCCCTTGTTCACCTAGCAGTAAGTAGGTACCTGGGTGTTAGCAGATTGGTGTTTGTGGCATCCTGGAAAAAAGGCTGGAAGGCCCACAGTATAAGCCACACTGTCTTGGGTTATGGTAAAACTCAGACCGAACAAGACCATTTTATTGGGAAACGTGTCGGTCCTGAGACCTTGTTTACTCTTGTGATACGAAGTTTACGAAACACACTATATGCACGACTCATGTGCGAGAAGATCATTCACGTCACATGGTATTGAAGGTTGAATTACCAACAAAATGTGAGGCAAATGGAGACACATGCATCTACTGTGATAGTTTACTGAGGCAACGTTTCACTCTCTAGGAGCGAAACTACTACCTATCTTTCACCTCGCTTGGTACCTATGTGTAATATACATACATATATATATATATATATATATATATATATATATATATATATATATATATATATATATATATATATATATATAATGACATTAATGACATCTAAACTGTCGTATCTGCGCGCCTCTGCCAAGACAGTAATAGTGTGAATGATAGTGAAAATAATTTTTTTGGGTCACTCTGCCTCGGTGGGTGACGGCCAACGTGAGGCAGTGGGTAGAATGAAAGGGGGTAAGGCAGCTGGGATTGATGGGATAAAGATAGAAATGTTAAAAGCAGGTGGGGATATAGTTTTGGAGTGGTTGGTGCTATTATTTAATAAATGTATGGAAGAGGGTAAGGTACCTAGGGATTGGCAGAGAGCGTGTATTGTTCCTTTGTATAAAGGCAAAGGGGACAAAAGAGAGTGCAAAAATTATAGGGGAATAAGTCTGTTGAGTGTACCTGGTAAAGTGTATGGTAGAGTTATTATTGAAAGAATTAAGAGTAAGACAGAAAGTAGGATAGCAGATGAACAAGGGGGCTTTAGGAAAGGTAGGGGGTGTGTAGACCAAGTGTTTACAGTGAAACATATAGGTGAACAGTATTTAGATAAGGGTAGAGAGGTTTTTGTGGCATTTATGGATTTAGAAAAGGTGTATGACAGGGTGGATAGGGGGCAATGTGGCAGATGTTGTAGGTGTATGGAATAGGAGGTAGGTTATTGAAAGCAGTGAAGAGTTTTTATGAGGATAGTGAGGCTCAGGTTAGAGTATGTAGGAGGGAGGGGGAATATTTCCCAGTAAAAGTAGGCCTTAGATAAGGATGTGTGGTGTCACCATGGTTGTTCAATATATATATATATAGATGGGGTTGTAAGAGAAGTGAATGCGAGGGTCTTGGCAAGAGGTGTGGGGTTAAAAGATAAAGAATCAAATACAAAGTGGGAGTTGTCACAGTTGCTTTTTGCTGATGACACTGTGCTTTTGGGAGATTCTGAAGAGAAGTTGCAGAGGTTGGTGGATGAATTTGGTAGGGTGTGTAAAAGCAGAAAATTGAAAGTGAATATAGGAAAGAGTAAGGTGATGAGGATAACTAAAAGATTAGGTGACGAAAGATTGGATATTAGATTGGAGGGAGAGAGTATGGAGGAGGTGAATGTATTCAGATAACTGGGAGTGGACATGTCAGCAGATGGGTCTATGAAGGATGAGGTGACTCATAGAATTGATGAGGGGAAAAAGGTGAGTGGAACACTTCGGAGTCTGTGGAGACAAAGAACTTTGTCCATGGAAGTAAAGAGGGGAATGTATGAGAATATAGTTATACCAACACTCTTATATGGGTGTGAAGCATGGGTGATGAATGTTGCAACGAGGAGAAGGCTGGAGGCAGTGGAGATGTCATGTCTGAGGTCAATGTGTGGTGTGAATATAATGCAGAGAATTCGGAGTTTGGAAATTAGGAGGAGGTGCGGGATTACCAAAACTATTATCCAGAGGGCTGAGGAGGGGTTGTTGAGGTGGTTCGGACATGTAGAGAGAATGGAACGAGACAGAATAACTTCGAGTGTATAAATCTGTAATGGAGGGAAGGCGGGGTAGGGGTCGGGCTAGGAAAGGCTGGAGGGAGGGGGTAAAGGAGGTTTTGTGTGCGAGGGGCTTGGACTTCCAGCAAGCATGTGTGAGCGTATTTGATAGGAGTGAATGGAGACAAATTGTTTTTAATACTTGACGTGCTGTTGGAGTGTGAGCAAAGTAACATTTATGAAGGGATTCAGGGAAATCGGCAGGCCGGACTTGAGTCCTGGAGATGGGAAGTACAGTGTCTGCACTCTGAAGGAGGGGTGTTAATGTTGCAGTTTTATAACTGTAGTGTAAAGCACCCCTCTGGCAAGACAGTGATGGAGTGAATGATGATGAAAGTTTTTCTTTTTCGGGCCACCCTGCCTTGGTGGGAATCGGCCGATGTGTTAATAAAAATATAAATAAATAAATAAATATATATATATATATATATATATATATATATATATATATATATATATATATATATATATATATATATATATATATATATATATATATATATATATATATATATATATATAAACGTTGCCACAATAAAACGTCACATTAGTTGCATCTGTGTCCATTAACCTAAACATGTCAGATATAAGCAACAGTCAAGTCAGGTACACTCCCTAAGCACCTGTCTAAATTACTAGGCTCTATCAGTCAGGCACATCTTAAACACTCTGGGGAGCTCATCATCCGTATACGCGACACAAGTTAAAACCTAAGCCAGTTTTAACATTACCTAGTTGTTTACCAACAACCCCGGGCCACTGGCCATCACGGTGATGCCACAGAAAAATCTCTGGTAAGGTGAACCTTTCTATTCTTTGCAAGGATTCGTGAACCCCGTAGATCTGTTTTAATATAAACCAAGGGTCCCTAACCTGAGGCCCGCGGGCCGCATGCGGCCCTTCTAGGAATGGATGCGGCCCTCACGTGAAATTATGAATTCATTTTTATGTAGGTTCCAGACTGCATGTGCCAATAATTACAAAACATTGTTATTTTTCATAAAAATTATAAAATACCGCCCTCCTTTAAGTTTGGCTTTTAAATAAGTAGTCGCCAGCCTTTTAGGCTGGCGACTACTTATTTAATTTTTTTCCATTTCGATGAAGCCATCTGTAGGGAGCGTTTTGTAATGGCAGTGGGTTCACCCATCAGTGCCGTATTTACAGATTTATGCATGGAAGACTTAAGAGTCCTAGATACATCATCCTCAGTAATGTTAAATGGCTATGGTACACGAGTGATATAAGAACATAAGAATGGAGGAACACTGCAGAAGGTCTACTGGCTCATACAAGGCAAGTCCTTATCAAAACCACCACTACCCAAGAATTTCCTCTTACCCACGACACCGATCAAACCCAGTCCCTCCCACTTATATATCTGTCCAATCTCTTCTTAAAGGTACCCAGGTCCTAGCCTCGATTACCCTACTCGCAAGATTGTTCCACTCATCGACCACTCTGAAAACCAGTACTTACCTATGCCCTATATCAGTCATCTTCCAGAACCTACTCACAGGTAACTATATATAGAACTATCCTACAATCAAGAAATGCTGGATAACTTTCCCTTACGTGTTATGTAAGAGTGACAACCAGGGACGGATCTACTACGAAAGGGATGAAGCTTAAGCTTGAGGGCCCCTAATCCCGGAGGGGCCCCAGAAGCAACTTTAATCCACATTGATTAAAAATTTTGGGTTTACTGCATGATAAGGGGCCCCCATAGCAGTTCAAGCTTCAGGGTCCCGAAAATATAGGTCCGCTATTGTTGACTTTCAAGGCATAGCGCAAGTCCCACCAAGACGAGTCGTAACGTTCTGGGTTCTTCCTGAGAGACTATAAGTTTCCTGACGCGGGTCTTAATAATATAATTACCCACCGTTGATTGTTGTTGATTCGCCGGTACTCTCCCGGCCCGGGTCTTTTCCAGATCCCAACCGTTGAAATTGTTGTTGTTGGAGACTAGCCGGTATATTCGCCGGCCCGGGCCTTTTCCAAGTGGTGGCCCGCCCTTGGCTCCCTTTCTCGGGAGTGTCTCAGACTAATGTCTGCCATGGGAGGAGCTACAAGTACCTCCTCATCTTCTGGGACCAACTGTCCCCAGGCCTAGCCACATTCCCCGTCCCAGGGGAGCTCGTGGGAATGGCAGTCTTGTGAGCTACAGGTGGAAGCAACCTCTGGCTATCTCCGTCTCCTCTCACCGTTGAAAGGTTAGGTGAGGTTCGTCAGGAAACATTTTCCAGACGCGGGTCTTTGTCAAATAATGATCCGCCGTTGAAGCTTTTGGTCATCTGACCGAGGCCTTCCGCTGGCTTACCGGTCCACCCCTTTAAAAATTATGGTTATAGTTATAACAATTTAGTTACCGTTGAAAATTAATGTAAAAGTTATAGAGGATAATAATTGTTACAAATTGGAGAAGAAAACTTTTATATAAACATCCAAGAGGTAAAAAAAAAATATATATTTTAATTTACACAGACATTTTAATGTCCTTTTTGATTTGTCTTAAATGCTTTAACATAAAATATTTTTTGACTTAAAATCACAGGATTTAAAAAATTATACAAAGTGTTCGGATGTTAATTATATTTATTTTAGTTAAGGCTAAGATAAGCATTAATATATATGTATGTAGTATATATATTCCTCTGAGTGTATATGTACTATTAAGAATGCTTTATATACATAATTCATTACATATTACTAAGAAGGCAGGTCATAGTTTATAATAAGGTTATTTTTAACGTATTATTTATTGATGCTGCTGAGATGTCAGTCGGTGACAGGTTGAAGTCCTCTCGGTGACGTCTGAGACATTTGTCAGGTGACAATTTTTCGTCCTTGTATATACGACTAGATTATTTTTTTTATCTAATTGTTCCCTTGTCGATTTAGTAAAACAGTGTGCAATAAATAGGCGATTTTTTAGTGACACTTTCTGTAAATTAAGGGGCCGAGATGTCAGTACATATATGGGTCTGAAAGAACCTTTTGAACACTGAAGTTAGTTAGTTTAATATCTTTATTATGCACCCCATACCCATGGTGTGGGCGGTAGTCAAAATATTACAGAGGTACATAATGGGTCCAGGGACTGGACCCCAAAGTTTTGATAGCTGAGCAAGTTACAAAGGTAATGAACTCCAGGTAGATCTGGTCACAATCATGACAGGTTACAAAGGTATTTACAGATTACAGAGATATATAATGGGTCCAGGGATTGATCCCCAAAGTTTTGATAGCTGAACAAGGTACAAAGGTAATGAACAAGTACACTGAAGACGGTGTTAAGTGGTCAGACTCTGGGGAAGGAATTCTAAAAACTGGCTGATCAAACAGCCATGTTAATTTCTGCAAGGCACTGACTGCAGGCTAAGTTGTCGAGCAGTTGTTTGGCTGACATCTATCACAGAAGTATTGAACGTCAAGGAAGATGAGTTGATTACCACTGATGCAGGTGGTCGTGTCGGTGAAGATACTCAGATCAATTTGATTAGGAGAAAACATTATCCAGTCGATCTCGCAACCACACCTCAGTGGATTCCCTGGAATTATATATGCAAATACAAATATAATATATAGTTACTCACAAAAGGAAGCCACTAACATGGGGCGCATTTCGGGACAGATTAAGACCTAGACAGGGATTAAGTATGGGTGTTAAGGCACGACCAATAAAAATGAAAACGAAGTGGTCACATTCTTGACCTGTAATGAAGCTTTTTTCAAACGAGTAATAATCCAGGTTGAAAGTTTTTGACCACAAAGGTCGCCAGTTCGATTCCTCCTAATCTTTGTTTATTCTTCAAATAATAATAATAATAATAATATATTATTATTATTAGTGTAGTTATGGGGCTGCGCTGAACGGGTAGGGAGGACAGAAATAGTCAGTGTAAAGGGGCGTAATTACTGCTGTTGCAAAGGAAGAAGGAGCTCTAATTCATAGGATCAAGATCTCCTTACCTCTCTCAAGGTACTCACCCTTGAACGATGTACAGTGTAAAAATCATTTATCACAGCTGAGACTTGTACATTTAGCACTGTAGTCCTGGATCTCCTCCAAGGTACATTTATCTATTAGCCAGTAAGGCTGTAGGGCACTCACCTGCTAGGTCAAGAGTTCCCCTAGGTACAAGCTGAGTAAATAGGTGACTCCATGAGTCCTCGTCCAGATCAACTACAGAGTTGTTCCTCATTGAGACTTCAGCATCAGGAAGCAACCCTGTTGAAGGAGATGTTGGTAAGTTAGGAACCACACACCTGTGTCCTGTGTATGACTACACACCTGTGTCCTGTGTATGACCACACACCTGTGTCCTGTGTATGACCACACACCTGTGTCCTGTGTATGACCACACACCTGTGTCCTGTGTATGACCGACCACACACCTGTGTCCTGTGTATGACCACACACCTGTGTCCTGTGTATGACCACACACCTGTGTCCTGTGTATGACCACACACCTGTCCTGTGTATGACCACACACCTGTGTCCTGTGTATGACCACACACCTGTGTCCTGTGTATGACCACACACCTGTGTCCTGTGTATGACCACACACCTGTCCTGTGTATGGCCACATACCTGTGTCCTGTGCATGATCACACACCTGTGTACTGTGCATGATCACACACCTGTGTACTGTGTATGACTACACACCTGTGTCAGTGTGTGTGATGTTTGCCCAAAAATGTTTGTGTGACAACGATCATTTATCAGAATTAATGAGTCTTACAGTGGAGAAGCATTGTTGGAGAAGCATTGTTGGAGAAGCAGTGTTGGAGAAGCAGTGTTGGAGAAGCTGGTAATATTGCGTGGCCAGTGTGAAGTGTTACTGACTAACCTTTAGCAAGTGTTGTTGCAACACAAGTATAATCTTAATTATTGTGATAATATGTATGTGCTATCGTAGGGCTGATGTAGCACTAATATAACCCTGATGTAGCATTAATATAGCAATAATAATAGCATGATAATGACGTTGCACTTACCGTGAAAAGCGTCGTGGCGGATAATTGATATTTTGTTGTGGTCCAAATTGATGGAGGCTAAAGCGTTGCTCTGAGAGGCTATGTAATATTCATCCACGTATATAAATTCATTTCTCTGTAGGTCCACTACACTCAGGTTGAGCAGATTCCAAAACAACTGGTATGGAAGAGCATCATGTTTGTTCCGTGCCATATAAATTTCTCGTAGATTTGGTGTAGCGATAAAATCAGAGAGTGTAATTCCTTCATTGCCACTGAAGCTGAGGTATTCCAGAGAATCAGACTCAAAGTGTGGCAAAACTGAAATTTGATTATCGTCAAGGGCCAAATTCTGTAGGTTTGTGTAGCCTTGTATGGCGTCGAATGGGAAGTAAGTTATCTTGTTGTTTGTGAGGTTGAGGTATGTGAGTGTGTCGTGGGAGTTAGAGAAGTCTTCGTCCTGTATAATTTCGATCTTGGTGCCACTTATGATGATTCGCTCAAATGTTAAGGTACGGAAGGTGTAGGGGTCGAGTGTCGTCAGTGTCATTCTGGTATCATCTGGGTCGTGTTCTATTTTGAATTCCTTGAAATGGTTAAAGGGAAACTCAGCATAGTAAAAAGCTTCCGATAAATCTTGATCAGTTAGAACATCAGAACAGTCTATACTTAGCTCATAATTTTCATTGTTAGTGCACAGGCAAGGGTAGAAATCGGTGTCTATAGGACATGGCCACTCCCGAGGTTGTGGTCTTGTTAGATCCCTAGAAGTGCTGGTTGTGAAGGCAGAACTCATCACCACACCGACCAACACCACCACTACACACACCACAGCCTTCAACACCATCCTGCAACCTGCGTGTCTCCGTCTGAGTCTCTCAGCAAGATGACTTCTTGCAGCTCACAGCGCTCCTTATACCCTTCCTCACTTATCTTATCAAGTCAGGAGAGAACGAGGCTAGCATCATGGATGCCAAGACGCTGGCAGATACAGCCTTCTGATTTAGAAAACAGACAAGTTAAAAAAATGATACATTAGTAAATATTTCCAAATGTTACAAGTTTCTCATTCACGCTTCTAACTTCCACTACAAACTGTCACAACCAAAATTCTCTCATACGTATTAAGCACAACTCTTTAAGTGTTATAAGATTTTTACAACTAATTCACATTTCGTTCTAGTCCAGAAATCTTCCTTCCTGTGCTTCAGATTCTTCAAGACGACAATGATCTTCACAAACTCCAAGGCTGAGGGACTCATTATCTCGTCTTTTGTATATATTTAGACTCTTCACAATATACCCTTGAATTGTACCGATAAAGCCACTGGAGGGCGAAACGTCTAACCCCCCCCCCGTGACCCTTCCATAGAAATACTCAGACAATAACTTGGTAAGTCACGGGACAGTGTAAGTATCCCATATATGTGACAATGTACACTGCTGAACGCAATTCACTGAAACTGCTCCAAGAAATAAGTGTACACTGAATGATAACCAGACAGCGTCACGCTACCAGGAGGACGATCAAGCCTCAACCATTCCACCAGATAACCCAAGCGAGTTTAGCGCGTCGATTGAAATTAATATGTTGTGAAAATGTTTTTTGATGGTGCAAGTGCAGTGAGGTTGTACACGTAATAATGGTTAAGTCTAGCTAACCTAGTCGAGTGGTAATACTACTAGGATGACTGCTACTGGGATCCTAGTGTGGTAAATCATTTGTGTCGAAAGTATATAATAATCAATGTTAAGTATTAACACCAGGTATGTTGAATTTATTTTATAATTTCATACTGAAACTGTGTAGCATCGTGTACAATATTGTAATTCAGATTAAGTCTGGAGTAAACTTATTGCTGGAAGCAGAATTTGCAATGAGCTGAGAACTGGGATCCTGGCTCCTAGCTTTTAAATTATATTCATTGTCTGTTTGTTTGCTTCTTTTAGAAGATTTAAGACTGGAACAGTCTGCTTAGTGGTCAGATATTAATATTTTTTGGTAGATATGGAAGATGTCATGTTAATGCTATAGAATCCGACAAGGGGTAAGCCAGTGGAAGGCCTCGGTCAGATGACCAAAAGCTCCAGCTGTGGGTCATCATATAACTAAGACCAGTGTCAGGAAACACTTGTCCTGTTTCCTGACGAACCTTACCTGACCTAACTTAAGTGGAACATGTAGGTTTCATCACTAGAATACAGAGGTGTTTAAAATACTGGGGACGGTAATTTGAGGTGATCAGTCACACGCTGAGTGTCCGGGTTCGATTCACGGCACGGGTAGAAACATTGGACGTGTTTTCTTACATTGGTTGTCCATGTTCACCCATCAGTAAAATGGGTACCTGGGTGTTAGTGGACTGGTGTGGGTCGCATCCTGGGACAAAACTGACCTAATTTGCGGGAAATGCTCAGCATAACAAGCTGTTTTCTATGCAGTAGTATGTCACTGATGTCAGCTATGGTCTGTATACCTTGTACATGTACTTGTAGAAATAAAGATATTATTATTACCTCTCTTCGTCTTGTATCGTCTCCAGTATTGTCACCACGTCTTGTATCGTCTCCAGTATTGTCACCACGTCTTGTATCGTCTCCAGTATTGTCACCACGTCTTGTATCGTCTCCAGTATTGTCACCACGTCTTGTATCGTCTCCAGTATTGTCACCACGTCTTGTATCGTCTCCAGTATTGTCACCACGTCTTGTATCGTCTCCAGTATTGTCACCACCTCTGCATTCGACAGTTGAATCCTCCTGTACAGGCGGAACTTTCCGTCAACAGAGACACCCAAGTGTTGGGCAGTGTCTTAATTACCAAGAAGACGACTTGCATCGCCTTACTAACCTCTTGAGAGGCTATTAACTCAACATAACACAGAGACAGTCAAGCAGTCTGGCCTATTTCTGGTGCAGTTCCTATATGTTTAAAATCTGTCCTTTGCTTTACAGTTTTGTTAGTTACGTGCGTAATTCACCGTATCTGGAAAGTTCTTGGACTCTCTATGTTGTGTGATAAGATTAGTAAAGCTGGGTAGAAGGTGAGCTGTGAGCTACAACAAATTATCTCGCTCACATGTACACTGGGACACACACTGGTACAGGATGGTGTTAAAGGCTGTGGTGACGTGTGTGGTGGTGCTAGTGGTGGTGCTCGGTGTGGTGGTGACTCCAGCATCCACAATCAGAGAGTCACAAGACTATATATCACAGCCTAGGGAGTGGCCTTGCCCTGACAGTACGGAGATCTCACCTTGCACCTGTACAACTGATCCCCACTCAGATATGAGTCTGGATTGTTCCCTAGTGAAGAGCAATGACGAATTAGCCAGAGTGTTCAATTCCGTGTATCCTTTCACTGAATTTGTGGAGCTGAGGATTCAGCAGAATCCCAGTGATCCGGCGTATAATCTGAACACACTTGAGCCGAATGTGTTCAATGGATTTTCTTTTGAAAGAGTCATCATCACAGGAACTAAGCTGACAGCAGTGGAGGAGAATACTTTTAGCGACTCCTACAAATACCTCAGCTATCTCAACCTCTCAGAAAATAAAATAACATATTTCCCATTTCAAACTCTTCCAATGTATACAGAGCTTCAGACGCTGATACTTGACGACAACCAGATTGATGTCCTGCCACCACTCCAGTCTGACTCCCTGGAAGTTCTCAGCATCAGTGGCAACGAAGGAATACAACTCACTGACTTCCTTGCTACACCAGCGTTAAGGGAAATTTATTTGGCACGAAATAAACTTGAGCAACTTCCATTTCAATGGGTTTGGGAGCTGCAACACCTCACCGTAGTGGACCTACATGCAAATGAGATTCCCTTCCTGGACGAATATTACATCGCCTCTCAGAGCGACGCCTTAGCCACCATCAATTTGGACTACAACAATATTACAGGCATCAGCCACGACGCCTTTTACGGTGAGTACTACGTCACTGTCATGCTATTATTATTGCTATATTAATGCTACATCAAGGTTATATTAGTGCTACATCAGCCCTACGATAGCACATACATATTATCACAATAATTAAGATTATACTTGTGTTGCAACAACACTTGCTAAAGGTTAGTCAGTAACACTTCACACTGGCCACGCAGTATTACCAGCTTATCAAGTTTGTCAGAAGGGAGGAAATCCCTCTGCTTCTCCAACACTGCTTCTCCAACACTGCTTCTCCAACACTGCTTCTCCAATACTGCTTCTCCAACACTGCTTCTCCAACACTGCTTCACTGTAAGACTCATTATTAATTCTGATAAATGATCGTCGTCACACAAACATCTTTGAACAAACATCACACAGAGGAGACACTGACACAGGTGTTTTGTCATACACAGGACACAGGTGTGTAGTCATACACAGGACACAGGTGTGTAGTCATACACAGGACACAGGTGTGTGGTTCCTAACTTACCAACATCTCCTTCAACAGGGTTGCTTCCTGATGCTGAAGTCTCAATGAGGAACAACTCTGTAGTTGATCTGGACGAGGACTCATGGAGTCACCTATTTACTCAGCTTGTACCTACGGGAACTCTTGACCTAGCAGGTGAGTGTCCTACATGTTAATTGTTTTAATACCCAAATTAGGGATATTTTCCATGTATTATATAAAAGTAAAATAATATCCGGGTTCTAACAAGAGCCTCCATAAGTCAGAGTCACTTATTTACATTGCCTATTTCCTAATATCAATATTGATGGCATTGTTTCTTCTCAGGCAACCCTCTGAGGTGCGGCTGCGACATGGCCTGGATCTTATTTTCACCCGAGCAAACAGATCTCAGTATTTTCACCAGAACTACCACCTGTAAGAGTGGCGGTCAAGTCATCTACCTTGACGTCCAACTCTTCTGTGATCTATGTCTGCCTAATAACTGCTAGCAGATGTAACTTTCAGAGAGTATGTCTTGCAGAAAGTATATCTATTTGATCAGTCGTCAGTAAAAAGTTCCTTCCATCAGATTTCGTGTCAGTAATCCCATAGACTTGCTATCTTCATTAAGTTAAGAATAGTTAAAACTCCAAGAGTTTATACCAGCTGTTAGACATCTTTATTATGCATGACATATCCATCCTGTGGGCAGTAGTCAAAATATTAGGGGTACATAATGGGTCCAGGGACTGGACCACAAAGTTCTGACAGCTGAACAAGTTATATTGGTAATGAACTTCTTACATATTTATATGTGGCCACAACCGTAATGAGTTATTTATGCAGACATGAATTAGGTCACACCAGCAGCAGTAAATGCGTTGTAATCTTGGCTACGTCCACGGTACCTGAGAATGCTTCAAGGTTACCTAAGAAAGCCACATCACCACTACTGTCACAGCTATCATATACATTACTAAGATGGTTGGCAACAGCCCAGTGGAAAATGCAGGCATTTGCATCATCCTGCTGGAATTCATTATTCCGAGTGTTATCCTGGGTAGGTGCTATCCTGGGTAGGTGCTATCCTGGGCAGATGCTATCCTCGGTAGGTGCTATTCTGAAGTGTTATTCTGGGTAGGTGCTATCCTGGGCAGATGCTATCCTCGGTAGGTGCTATTCTGAATAACAAAAAAGGCACAATACTGTGCTCTCCGCATTTGTGATCCTCAGTTCCTTGAATCAGAAATTTCCACTCATCATAATTCATTTTCCCGTCTTGGCTACCCTTCCCATTTCATAGACTCCGCTTTCTCACGGACTTTCTTCTCTCCCAAACTCTACTCCTGGGAACTCTCCTGTCCTCTGCCTTCCCTACATTTCCAGTCTTTCTAATCTCAGCAACTCTCTCCGTTCCTTAGACATCAAACTTACTTTCCGCCAGACTAACACTCTTCGCACTAATCTAGTTCATACCTCTCCTCCCTCTATAGATGCTCCTGGTGTCTACTCTATTTCTTGTTCCTCCTGTCCTCTTCAGTGCTTTGGAGAAACTGGCCGATCTCTTTCTGACAGACTCAGGGAGCACAAAAGTAGTATTAGGCCGACACCAACAATGCTCTTTTCTGTCATGTCAGAGATCACAGTCATCCTATTGACTGGTCTTCTGCTAAAACTGTCTACCCTACTTCTAACTTTCACAGTCGCCGTCTGGTTGAATCCTCTCTTATACACAACTTTCCTTGTATGAATCTTAGTCGTGACTCTGTCTCTGTTGACGCCTTCCTCTCCCATTACATTGTTAAATGCTCCAAACTTCAGAACACCCGTGACTTAACCTGATTCTTTTTTCCCCTTCTCCCTCTTCCCTTTTCCTCTTTATTCTTTCTCCTTTGGGTTTTCTTTCTTCTGCCTTGGGTATTTGGTCCATTATTATTATTTTCCCACCTCTGTGTTCTTGTTCCTACCCTCTGTGGGCCCCTAGCTCCCTTGCGGGCCCCTAGCTCCCTTGCGGGCCCCTAGCTTCCTTGCAGTGCTCCTCTTTCTTAGTATGTGACTGACTCCACTACTACTACTACTACCTCCACTACTACCTCCACTACTACCTCCACTACTACCTCCACTACTTCCTCTCTTGTCCCGTCCCTGTCTGCTGGCCCATATATACTCCCTCCTTCTCTCCTTTGTGTCAGTGTGACTTTGTAAATGGTCCAAGTCGGACCGAAACGTCGTCGTAAGCTCCTCTCTTCTATGTGCGGGTTATTTGTGCTATCCTGGGTAGGTGCTATCATGGGTAGGTGCTATCCTGGGTAGGTGCTATCATGGGTAGGTGCTATCCTGGGTAGATGCTATCCTGGGTAGGTGCTATCCTGGGTAGGTGCTATCCTGAGATGCTATCCTGGTGCTATCCTGGGAGGTGCTATCCTGGGTAGGATGCTATCCTGGGAGGTGCTATCCTGGGTAGGTGCTATCCTGGGTAGGTGCTATCCTGGGTAGGTGCTATCCTGGGTAGGTGCTATCCTGGGTAGGTGCTATCCTGGGTAGGTGCTATCCTGGGTAGGTGCTATCCGGGTAGGTGCATCCTGGGTAGGTGCTATCCTGGGTAGGTGTACCCTGATGCTATCCTGGGTAGGTGCTATCATGGGTAGGTGCTATCCTGGGTAGATGCTATCCTGGGTAGGTGCTATCCTGGGTAGGTGCTATCCTGGGTAGGTGCTATCCTGGGTAGGTGCTATCCTGGGTAGGTGCTATCCTGGGTAGGTGCTATCCTGGGTAGGTGCTATCATGGGTAGGTGCTATCCTGGGTAGGTGCTATCCTGGGTAGGTGCTATCCTGGGTAGGTGCTATCCTGGGTAGGTGCTATCCTGGGTAGGTGCTATCCTGGGTAGGTGCTATCCTGGGTAGGTGCTATCCTGGGTAGGTGCTATCCTGGGTAGGATGCTATCCTGGGTAGGTGCTATCCTGGGTAGGTGCTATCCTGGGTAGATGCTATCCTGGGTAGGTGCTATCCTGGGTAGGTGCTATCCTGGTAGGTGCTATCCTGGGTAGGTGCTATCCTGGGTAGATGCTATCCTGGGTAGGTGCTATCCTGGGTAGGTGCTATCCTGGGTAGATGCTATCCTGGGTAGGTGCTATCCTGGGTAGGTGCTATCCTGGGTAGATGCTATCCTGGGTAGGTGCTATCCTGGGTAGGTGCTATCCTGGGTAGATGCTATCCTGGGAGGTGCTATCCTGGGTAGGTGCTATCCTGGGTAGATGCTATCCTGGGTAGGTGCTATCCTGGGTAGTGCTATCCTGGGTAGATGCTATCCTGGGTAGGTGCTATCCTGGGTAGATGCTATCCTGGGTGCATCCGGTGCTATCCTGGGTAGATGCTATCCTGGGTAGGTGCTATCCTGGGTAGATGCTATCCTGGGTAGGTGCTATCCTGGGTAGATGCTATCCTGGGTAGGTGCTATCCTGGGTAGATGCTATCCTGGGTAGGTGCTATCCTGGGTAGATGCTATCCTGGGTGCATCCTGGGTGCTATCCTGGGTGCACCGGATGCTATCCTGGGTAGGTGCTATCCTGGGTAGGTGCTATCCTGGGTAGGTGCTACCCTGGGAGATGCTATCCTGGGTAGGTGCTACCTGGGTAGATGCTACCTGGGTAGGTGCTATCCTGGGTAGGTGCTACCCTGGGTAGATGCTATCCTGGGTAGGTGCTACCCTGGGTAGATGCTATCCTGGGTAGGTGCTATCCTGGGTAGGTGCTATCCTGGGTAGGTGCTATCCTGGGTAGGTGCTATCCTGGGTAGGTGCTACCCTGGGTAGATGCTATCCTGGGTAGGTGCTACCCTGGGTAGATGCTATCCTGGGTAGGTGCTATCCTGGGTAGGTGCTATCCTGGGTAGGTGCTACCCTGGGTAGATGCTATCCTGGGTAGGTGCTACCCTGGGTAGATGCTATCCTGGGTAGGTGCTACCCTGGGTAGATGCTATCCTGGGTAGGTGCTATCCTGGGTAGGTGCTATCCTGGGTAGGTGCTATCCTGGGTAGGTGCTACCCTGGGTAGATGCTATCCTGGGTAGGTGCTACCCTGGGTAGATGCTATCCTGGGTAGGTGCTATCCTGGGTAGATGCTATCCTGGGTAGGTGCTATCCTGGGTAGATGCTATCCTGGGTAGGTGCTACCCTGGGTAGATGCTATCCTGGGTAGGTGCTATCCTGGGTAGATGCTATCCTGGGTAGGTGCTACCCTGGGTAGATGCTATCCTGGGTAGGTGTTGTCTGCGACAAGTGTTCTCACCCTACAGGGTTCTTAGACTGTCTTCGTATCACTTACACAATGGGATAATTCCGTCACCTTCGTTGTATGCTCTGCAATAAAAAAACTTAAGACACATGTGCAACATCTGGGTATCTTTATGTGTCGACGTTTCGCCCTCCACACTCGTGTACCATAAAGCTACCCACATGTTGCACATGTTGATAATTGTTCACCTTGTTGCTGCTGTTATATCCAATATGCAGTGGCATACCTACATTTTTGGGGCCCTGAAGCTTGAACTGTTGTGGGGGCCCTGAAGCTTGAACTGTTGTTGGGGGCCCTGAAGCTTGAACTGTTGTGCGGGGCCTTGAAGCTTGAACTGTTGTGGGGGCCCTGAAGCTTGAACTGTTATGGGGGCCCTGAAGCTTGAACTTATGGGGGCCCTGAAGCTTGAACTTATGGGGGCCCTGAAGCTTGAACTGTTATGGGGCCCTGAAGCTTGAACTGTTATGGGAGCCCTGAAATTTGAACTGTTATGGGGGCCCTGAAGCTTGAACTGTAATGGGGGTCCTGAAGCTTGAACTGTTATTGGGGTCCTGAAGTTTAAACTGTTATGGGGGCCCTGAAGCTTGAACTGTTATGGGGGTCCTGAAGCTTGAACTGTTATGGGGCCCTGAAGCTTGAACTGTTGTGCTGGGCCCTGAAGCTTGAACTGTTGTGGGGGACCCTGAAGCTTGAACTGTTATGGGGGCCCTGAAGCTTGAACTGTTATGGGGGCCCCTGAAACTTGAACTGTTATGGGGCCCTGAAGCTTGAACTGTTATGGGGTCCTGAAGCTTGAACTGTTATGGGGGCCTTGAAGCTTGAACTCATGGGGGCCCTGAAGCTTGAACTGTTATGGGGCCCTGAAGTTTGAACTGTTGTGGGGGTCCTGAAGCTTGAACTGTTGTTGGGGGCCCTGAAGCTTGAACTGTTGTGCGGGGCCTTGAAGCTTGAACTGTTGTGGGGGCCCTGAAGCTTGAACTGTTATGGGGGCCCTGAAGCTTGAACTTATGGGGCCCTGAAGCTTGAACTTATGGGGGCCCTGAAGCTTGAACTGTTATGGGGCCCTGAAGCTTGAACTGTTATGGGGGCCCTGAAGTTTGAACTGTTATGAGGGCCCTGAAGTTTGAACTGTTATGGGGGTCCTGAAGCTTGAACTGTTATTGGGGTCCTGAAGCTTGAACTGTTATTGGGGGCCCTGAAGCTTGAACTGTTATGGGGGCCCTGAAGCTTGAACTGTTATGGGGGCCCTGAAGCTTGAACTGTTATGGGGGCCCTGAAGCTTGAACTGTTATGGTCCCCTCCGTGATTAGGGGCCCCTCAAGCTTAAGCTTCATTACTTTCACAGTAGATCCGCCCCTCTATACATATACATGTTCTACATTGTATGAATATACATTGACTAGTATGAATATACATTCAGAAGTATGACCTTCAGAGACGTATAATCCAGGTGAGGCCTTAATAATGATATATAGAAGTGTGGCACAGCCTATGGACTCTTGTTAGTAATATTTCAAATTCAAATTCTTTATTTCTATTAATATTACAAAGTGGGGTGTACTTATATTATTATACATTTTATGAAGTAGATATTACAAGATGGCCAATAATATGCCTAGGTATGCCTAGGCTTTTCAGGCAGTCTTATGATAGGTCTTACTCAATAGTGACACAATGATTATACTGATAGTAAGGTTAGGTAATTGTAGTGATTAATTAGGTTTACAATATTGAGGTACTGAAATTCAAACATTTAAGAATTAAACAATTAGTTTAAGAATTTAACAATTAGTTTATATATTAATGGTAAAGGTGATGTATTGGCATAATACCGTTTCTATATTGGAGTGTCTTAGGCAAACTTATGACTAGCTTAAGAATTATGAAGCAATAGTTGTATTAGAATTTTGGTTAGTCATGTGCAAATTAAGGGGAATCACAGATTTCAATAAGTGTATTTTGGGTTTGGATATGTGCAAGATAAAGTAGTTTTCATGTGGTTAGCTACCAGTTGGGTGCGTAAGTGAGATAAGATGTTTTTTAACGGTGCTTTTGAAAATGGAGGTTGTGTCTGCAGTTCTAGAGTTTTCAGGCAGGGAGTTCCAGATTTTAGGCCCTTTTATGCGCATTGAATTTTTGTATAGATTTAGTCGGACACGGGGAATGTCAAAGAGATGTTTGTGTCTGGTATTATGTCTATGGGTCCTGTCACAACTGTCAAGAAAGTGTTTTAGCTCAGGGTTAAAGTTGGAATTTATGGTTCTATAAATGTAGATAGCAGAGTAGTAAGTATGGATGTTCTGGACAGTGAGTAGGTTTAGGTCTTTGAAGAGTGGGGGGGTGTGCTGCCTAGCGTTGGATTGCGTGGTAATTCTTACTGCGGCTTTTTGTTGGGTTATTATTGGCTTTAGGTGGGTAATTGCTGTTGATCCCCAAGCACAAATGGCATATGTGAGGTAGGGATAGATGAGTGAGTAGTATAGTGTGAGTAGGGCTGATTGTGGTACATAATACCGTATCTTTGAGAGGATCCCCACAGTTTTGGACACTTTCTTTGTTATGTGTTGGATATGGGTGCTGAATTTCAGGCTGCTGTCAAGGTGAAGGCCCAGGAATTTGCCCTCGTTATGTTTAGCAATAGGTGTAGTGTTGATCCTAATGTTTAATTGTGGATCACTTGCTCTGTTGCCAAACATAATATAGAAGGTCTTATCAGTATTGAGTGTAAGTTTATTGGCTGTCATCCATGTTGATATTTTTATTAATTCGTTGTTAACAATGGTATTAAGCGTGGCAAGATTTGTGTGGGAGATGACATAAGTTGTGTCGTCAGCAAAGAGTATTGGTTTTAGGTGTTGTGATACATTGGGAAGATCATTGATGTATAAGAGGAAGAGCAGGGGACCAAGGACACTTCCCTGCGGTACGCCGGTGTCTAGTGGTCGTGTCGTGGAGGATGTATCTTTAATAGTGACATACTGATACCTATTAATGAGGTAGGATTTGAAGTATGCAAGTGCATGACCTCTTATTCCATAGTGGTCAAGTTTGTGGAGTAGGATGCCGTGGTTTACTGTGTCGAAAGCTTTCCTTAGGTCAATAAAAAGTCCTAATGAATATTCCTTATTTTCGAGTGCTATGTAAAGCAGGTCTATCATTTTTACTATTGCATCGCAGATCTACTGATCCATGCTAGGCAGGTCCACCTCAACCATAACACTTTTCACTTATATTAACTTCGAATTTCTACTAAACTCTTAAACTGATAAATGAGACACATCACCAGTCCAGTGTAGAGAAAAGTGGACGATGAGGAGTTTGAGGTTATCAGTCCCTGAGCGACTGATTACCTCAAGCTCCTCATCTCCCACCTTTCTCTGTATTAGACTGATGAAGCCACTGTGTGGCGGAACGTTTCCTCAATAAAGGTACCCAAGTGTTCCACATGTGTATTATTTATCAACTTGTCGGTTCTGTGAACCGACCCAAGATACTGGAGGTGGGTTCAGCAGTGTGATTTATTTCTAGTAAAGTTTTCCCATGTTATATCTGGCTATATTGTATCTGGCTATATTGTATCTGGCTATATTGTATCTGGCTATATTGTATCTGGCTATATTGTATCTGGCTATATTGTATCTGGCTATATTGTATCTGGCTATATTGTATCTGGCTATATTGTCAACATTCTTAATTACGTGCATAATTTAACGATTCTGTGAAGTTATTGTAGTGTAAGGCATAGATGGGTTTATTCTATGTTGTGTGATAAGATAAGTGAAGCTGAGTATAAGAAGAGCTGTGAGCTGTGACGAGTTATCTTGCTGAGAGACACTGAGACACACTGACTGCGAGATGGTGCTGAAGGTTGTGGTGACGTGTGTGCTGGTGGTGCTCGGTGTGGTGGTGACTCCAGTCTTCACAGTCACCACCAGTGAGGACTCCAGACCACAGCCTCGGGACTGGCCATGTCCCGAGGCTGCCGATTTCTATCCATGTCTGTGTATCTACGATGAACTTGACCACACACTCAGCATAGACTGCTCCTCAGTTACAACAAATGAAGAACTATCTCAAGCATTCCAGAATGCAGTGTTTCCCTTCACCAATTTAAAGGAATTTAAATTAGAACAAGACTCAAATGATCCCAAAGTAACACTAGACACAATCGGCCTCAACACCTTCCAGGATTTAACATTTGAGCGAATCATCATCAGCGGTACCAAGATAGAAACTGTATATGAGGAGGACTTTTATGGCTCCCAGGAGACTCTCACATACTTAAATCTCCAAAACAATAAGATAAAACACTTCCCCTTTATTAGTGTTCAACTCTATCCATCACTTCAGACGCTGATACTTGATGATAATCAGATCCCATTACTGCCAGAAATTCAGTCTGACTCGCTGGAAGTTCTCAGCATCAGTGCCAATGAAGGAATACAACTCAATAACTTGCTTGGTCCATCAGTGTTAAGGGAAATTTATTTGGCACGAAATCAAATCGAACTTCTCCAAGTTAATTTCTTTTGGAATTTACTAAATCTTACTGTAGTGGATCTGCAGAAAAATGAGATTTCTTTTCTGGATGAAAAGACCATCGCCTCTCAGAGCAACGCCTTAGCCTCCATTAATTTGGACCACAACAAAATTTCTAGTATCCGCCACGACGCTTTTCACGGTGAGTGCTACCTTATTATTATCCTATTATTAATGCTACATCAGGACTATATTAGTGCTACATCAGCCCTACGATAGCACATACATATTATCACAATAATTAAGATTATACTTGTGTTGCAACAACACTTGCTAAAGGTTAGTCAGTAACACTTCACACTGGCCACGCAGTATTACCAGCTTATCAAGTTTGTCAGAAGGGAGGAAATCCCTCCTCCAACACTTCCAGTACTGCTTCTCCAACACTGCTTCTCCAACACTGCTTCTCCAACACTGCTTCTCCAACACTGCTTCTCCAACACTGCTTCTCCAACACTGCTTCTCCAACACTGCTTCTCCAACACTGCTTCTCCAACACTGCTTCTCCAACACTGCTTCTCCAACACTGCTTCTCCAACACTGCTTCTCCAACACTGCTTCTCCAACACTGCTTCTCCAACACTGCTTCTCCAACACTGCTTCTCCAACACTGCTTCTCCAACACTGCTTCTCCAATACTGCTTCTCCAACACTGCTTCTCCAACACTGCTTCTCCAACACTGCTTATCTAATACTGCTTCTCCAACACTGCTTCTCCAACAGTGCTTTTCCACTGTAAGACTCATTTTTAATTCTGATAAATGATCGTTGTCACACATGAACAAGTTTGAGCAAACATCACACACACAGGACACAGGTGTGTGGTCATACACAGGACACAGGTGTGTGGTCATACACAGGACACAGGTGTGTGGTCATACACAGGACACAGGTGTGTGGTCATACACAAGACACAGGTGTGTGGTCATACACAAGACACAGGTGTGTGGTCATACACAAGACACAGGTGTGTGGTCATACACAAGACACAGGTGTGTGGTCATACACAAGACACAGGTGTGTGGTCATACACAGGACACAGGTGTGTGGTCATACACAAGACACAGGTGTGTGGTCATACACAAGACACAGGTGTGTGGTCATACACAAGACACAGGTGTGTGGTCATACACAAGACACAGGTGTGTGGTCATACACAGGACACAGGTGTGTGGTCATACACAGGACACAGGTGTGTGGTCATACACAGGACACAGGTGTGTGGTCATACACAGGACACAGTGTGTGGTCATACACAGGACACAGGTGTGTGGTCATACACAGGACACAGGTGTGTGGTCATACACAGGACACAGGTGTGTGGACATACACAGGACACAGGTGTGTAGTCATACACAGGACATAAGTGTGTAGTCATACACAGGACACAGGTGTGTAGTCATACACAGGACACAGGTGTGTAGTCATACACAGGACACAGGTGTGTGGTCATACACAGGACACAGGTGTGTGGTCATACACAGGACACAGGTGTGTGGTCATACACAGGACACAGGTGTGTGGACATACACAGGACACAGGTGTGTAGTCATACACAGGACACAGGTGTGTAGTCATACACAGGACACAGGTGTGTGGTCATACACAGGACACAGGTGTGTAGTCATACACAGGACACAGGTGTGTGGTCATACACAGGACACAGGTGTGGACATACACAGGACACAGGTGTGTAGTCATACACAGGACACAGGTGTGTGGTCATACACAGGACACAGGTGTGTGGTCATACACAGGACACAGGTGTGTGGTCATACACAGGACACAGGTGTGTAGTCATACACAGGACACAGGTGTGTGGTCATACACAGGACACAGGTGTGTAGTCATACACAGGACACAGGTGTGTGGTCATACACAAGACACAGGTGTGTGGTCATACACAGGACACAGGTGTGTGGTCATACACAGGACACAGGTGTGTGGACATACACAGGACACAGGTGTGTAGTCATACACAGGACACAGGTGTGTGGACATACACAGGACACAGGTGTGTGGTCATACACAGGACACAGGTGTGTGGTCATACACAGGACACAGGTGTGTAGTCATACACAGGACACAGGTGTGTGGTCATACACATGACACAGGTGTGTAGTCATACACAGGACACAGGTGTGTGGTCATACACAAGACACAGGTGTGTGGTCATACACAGGACACAGGTGTGTGGTCATACACAAGACACAGGTGTGTGGTCATACACAGGACACAGGTGTTTGGTCATACACAAGACACAGGTGTGTAGTCATACACAGGACACAGGTGTGTAGTCATACACAGGACACAGGTGTGTAGTCATACACAGGACACAGGTGTGTAGTCATACACAGGACACAGGTGTGTGGTCATACACAGGACACAGGTGTGTAGTCATACACAGGACACAGGTGTGTGGACATACACAGGACACAGGTGTGTAGTCATACGCAGGACACAGGTGTGTGGACATACACAGGACACAGGTGTGTAGTCATACACAGGACACAGGTGTGTAGTCATACACAGGACACAGGTGTGTAGTCATACACAGGACACAGGTGTGTAGTCATACACAGGACACAGGTGTGTAGTCATACACAGGACACAGGTGTTTGGTCATACACAGGACACAGGTGTGTGGTCATACACAGGACACAGGTGTGTAGTCATACACAGGACACAGGTGTGTAGTCATACACAGGACACAGGTGTGTGGTTCCTAACTTACCAACATCTCCTTCAACAGGGTTGCTTCCTGATGCTGAAGTCTCAATGAGGAACAACTCTGTAGTTGATCTGGACAAGGACTCATGGAGTCACCTACTTACCCAGCTTGTACCTAAGGGAAGTCTTGACCTAGCAGGTAAGTGCCCTCTCGACCTATTGGCTGATGAGTGCCCTCTATTCTTACTGGCTAACAGGTAAGTGTCCTGTATTCTTATTGGCGGCCAGGTAATTAGGCAACTGGTTAACTAAGGTTTGAAGTCTGTCTACTATACGAGGATCATTATGGTTGCATATCATCTCTTCTAATCGCCAAGGATACTTTACAACCTAAAATAGTAATTAAAATTGTGTATAATTTAAAATAATCACTGACAGACATGCACATCTCAGTGTATATTGACAGACACATCTCAGTGTACATACAGCGGTAGACAGGTACGTATTAAGTTTGTCAGGAAACAGGACAAGTGTTTCCTGACGCGGGTCTTAGTCATATGATGACCCACAGCTGGAGCTTTTGGTCATCTGACCGAGGCCTTCCACTGGCTTACCACTCCACCACTTTTAAAAATTATGGTTATGATTATTACCATTTCTTCTGCTACTATTTTTTAACAGACAAGAAGAGAGATATAAGAGTAAGAGGCCGGACCACTGTGAGTGGGTTTTAAGGTACAGGAGGGCCCCGCTTATACAGCAGGTTAGGTTCCAGGCTACTGTAGGGCCCCGCTTATACAGCAGGTTAGGTTCCGGGCTACTGTAGGGCCCCGCTTATACAGCAGGTTAAGTTCCAGGCTACTGTAGGGCCCCGCTTATACAGCAGGTTAGGTTATGGGCTACTGTAGGGCCCCGCTTATACAGCAGGTTAGGTTCTGAGCTACTGTAGGGCCCGGCTTATACAGGAGGTTAGGTTCCAGGCTACTGTAGGGCCCCGCTTATACATCAGGTTAGGCTCCAGGCTACTGTAGGGCCCCGCTTATCCAGCAGGTTAGGGGCTACTATAGGACCCCGCTTATACAGCAGGTTAGGTTCCAGGCTACTGTAGGGCACCGCTTATACATCAGGTTAGGTTCCAGGCTACTGTTGGGCCCCGCTTATACATCAGGTTAGGTTCCAGGCTACTGTAGGGCACCGCTTATACATCAGGTTAGGTTCCAGGCTACTGTAGGGCCCCGCTTATACATCAGGTTATATTCCAGGCTACCGTAGGGCCCCTCTTATACATCAGGTTAGGCTCCAGGCTACTGTAGGGCCCCGCTTATACATCAGGTTAGGCTCCAGGCTACTGTAGGGCTCCGCTTATATAGCAGGTTATACAGCAGGTTAGGTTCCAGGCTACTGTAGGGCCCCGCTTATACTGCAGGTTAGGTTCTGGGCTTCTGTAGGGCCCCGCTTATACATCAGGTTAGGTTACAGGCTACTGTAGGGCCCCGCTTATATAGCAGGTTAAGTTCTGGGCTACTGTTGGGCCCCGCTTATATAGCAGGTTAGGTTCTGGGCTACTGTAGGTCCCCGCTTATACATCAGGTTAGGTTCCAGGCTACTGTAGGGCCCCGCTTAAATAGCAGGTTAAGTTCTGGGCTACTGTTGGGCCCCGCTTATATAGCAGGTTAGGTTCTGGGCTACTGTAGGGCTCCGCTTATATAGCAGGTTAGGTTCTGGGCTACTGTAGGGCCCCGCTTATACAGCAAGTTAGGTTCCGGGCTACTGTAGGGCCCCGCTTAAAGAGCAGGTTAGGTTCTGGGCTACTGTAGGGCCCCGCTTATATAGCAGGTTAGGTTCTGGGCTACTGTAGGGCCCCGCTTATACAGCAGGTTACGTTCTGGGCTACTGTAGGGCCCCGCTTATACAGCAGGTTACGTTCCGGGCTACTGTAGGGCCCCGCTTATACAACAGGTTACGTTCCGGGCTACTGTAGGGCCCCGCTTATACAGCAGGTTACGTTCCGGGCTACTGTAGGGCCCCGCTTATACAGCAGGTTACGTTCCGGGCTACTGTAGGGCCCCGCTTATACAGCAGGTTACGTTCCGGGCTACTGTAGGGCCCCGCTTATACAGCAGGTTACGTTCCGGGCTACTGTAGGGCCCCGCTTATACAGCAGGTTACGTTCCGGGTTACTGTAGGGCCCCGCTTATACAGCAGGTTACGTTCCGGGCTACTGTTGCCATGCTAAAAATACTGTAAAGTGAAACACATCCTCTTTTTTCTTCTTTTTTTTTCTCTCTCTCTCTCTCTTTTCACTTTCAAATACATATAAAAGCCTGATAACATGTTTACACTATCATATATTAAGTGAGGAATAGGCTTAAAAAATGCATATACATACAGAACACGCATTACTTATCATAAAATATTTTTGTATACTTAGAGTGAATATAATTATTGTAGGAAACCTGAGTAAATGAAGACTGGGTATAATTGAAACCCGCCGTATTAGTGAAACGCTGTAAAGCGAAGCGCTGTGAAGCGGGGCCTACAAGTACTGCATTTAAGAGAGAGACTGTTTTTTTTTAATAGATATATCCTAGTACTCATCTATTTGTGGTTGTAGGGGTCGGGATATAGCTCCTGGACCCGCTCCCGTGTGTTTTTAACTTTTTTCCAGCATGGCCTCTTGTATGTAAAGATAATTGCTTTCAATGTGACTTTTGCTTTTGGTAATGTGAACTGTTATTGGGATAAAAGGGCGTTCTGGGCGCTGTTTCTCACTGCCCATGTTTCTCATGCCAGCAGTGGAGGGTGGGGAGAGAACCTTCTGCTTTACCATCATTGATTTATAATGATAATACACGAAAGTTCTTAATCTAGATAGGCATAGATGGTTCCTCTCATTAGATAACTTCGGGGTTGATATTTGTCTGGTCACAGACCGGGTCACGGGGGCGCTGACCCCCGAAACCCTCTCCAGGTATTCGTGTTATATATATTTAATGTGCTTATGGCATTGTGTTTTCAGACAACCCTTTGAACTGTGGCTGCGACATGGACTGGATAATGTTCTCTCCTGACCAAATAGATCTGTCAGTGTTCACTGACACGACTAATTGTAGAAGTGGTAATCAAATCATCTTCCTGGACCAGCAGTTCTTCTGTGATCGTTGTCTTCCCAATAACTGTTCGACGCTGCATCCTGCGGCCAGTGTATCCCGGAGGACCTAACATTGCTACTTGATCAGTCGTCTTCAATAAAAAATTCCTTTAACCAAACCTGGTCTTGTTAATCCCCTTGACCTGTTATCTTCAGTATGTTGTGAATGGTTAACATTCTAAGAGTCTATTCCAGCAGTGTTAATATCTGGCTATGTTGTCAACATTCTGAATTACGTGCATAATTTAACGATTCTGTGAAGTTATTGTAGTGTAAGGCATAGATGGGTTTATTCTCTGTTGTGTGATAAGATAAGTGAAGCTGAGTATAAGAAGAGCTGTGAGCTGTGACGAGTTATCTTGCTGAGACACACACTGAGAGACACTGACTGCTAGATGGTGCTGAAGGTTGTGGTGACGTGTGTGCTGGTGGTGCTCGGTGTGGTGGTGACTCCAGTCTTCACAGTCACCACCAGTGAGGACTCCAGACCACAGCCTCGGGACTGGCCATGTCCCGAGGATGCCGATTTCTATCCATGTCTGTGTATCTACGATGAACTTGACCACACACTCAGCATAGACTGCTCCTCAGTTACAACAAATGAAGAACTATCTCAAGCATTCCAGAATTTAACTCAGAACAAGACTCAAATGATCCCAACGTGGCATGAATTACACTCGATCCCTCCACCTTCCGTAGCCTAACATTTGAGAGACTCGCCATCAGCGGTACCAAGACAGAGGTTATTCAAGACGATCACTTTGCTAGCTCACGAGACTCAGACAATAATTTTAGATTACTTTCCCATTCGAAGCAATGAGCAACTGTCCAGCGCTTCAGACTCCGATAATTGACGATAAACAGATTCCAGCTACCGATAAAATAGAATCTAACTCTCTGGAACGTCTCAGCATCGGTGACAAAGAAGGAATTCAGTTTACCGATTTTTTTTGGTATACCATCATTAAAAGAAATTCATATGACACGAATTAAATATAGTTATCTCCAATATATGTTCTGCTGCACTTTGGTGTAATGGATCGGCAGGGAAATAAGTTCATATTCCTAGGTATCTATGACATTTAGATGGGTTAAAATCCTTCAAGATCGATTTAGAGAATAACAAATTTAGAAGATTCTCCTACGACGCTTTTAACTGTGATCAACGACAGTGTTACACTAGTATTTGTTACACTAGTGTTTGTTACACTAGTGTTTGTTACACTAGTATTTGTTACACTAGTATTTGTTACACTAGTATTTGTTACACTAGTGTTTGTTACACTAGTGTTTGTTACACTAGTGTTTGTTACACTAGTATTTGTTACACTAGTGTTTGTTACACTAGTGTTTGTTACACTAGTGTTTGTTACACTAGTATTTGTTACACTAGTGTTTGTTACACTAGTATTTGTTACACTAGTGTTTGTTACACTAGTGTTTGTTACACTAGTATTTGTTACACTAGTGTTTGTTACACTAGTATTTGTTACACTAATATTTGTTACACTAGTATTTGTTACACTAGTGTTTGTTACACTAGTATTTGTTACACTAGTGTTTGTTACACTAGTATTTGTTACACTAGTATTTGTTACACTAGTGTTTGTTACACTAGTATTTGTTACACTAATATTTGTTACACTAGTATTTGTTACACTAGTGTTTGTTACACTAGTATTTGTTACACTAGTGTTTGTTACACTAGTTTTGTTAACTAGTATTTGTTACACTAGTGTTTGTTACACTAGTATTTGTTACACTAATATTTGTTACACTAGTGTTTGTTACACTAGTATTTGTTACACTAATATTTGTTACACTAGTATTTGTTACACTAGTGTTTGTTACACTAGTATTTGTTACACTAGTGTTTGTGTTACACTAGTTTTGTTACACTAGTGTTTGTTACACTAGTTTTGTTACACTAGTGTTTGTTACACTAGTGTTTGTTACACTAGTATTTGTTACACTAGTGTTTGTTACACTAGTATTTGTTACACTAGTATTTGTTACACTAGTGTTTGTTACACTAGTATTTGTTACACTAGTATTTGTTACACTAGTGTTTGTTACACTAGTATTTGTTACACTAGTATTTGTTACACTAGTATTTGTTACACTAGTGTTTGTTACACTAGTTTTGTTAACTAGTATTTGTTACACTAGTGTTTGTTACACTAGTATTTGTTACACTAGTATTTGTTACACTAGTGTTTGTTACACTAGTATTTGTTACACTAGTATTTGTTACACTAGTATTTGTTACACTAGTGTTTGTTACACTAGTATTTGTTACACTAGTATTTGTTACACTAGTTGTTAAACTGTGTTTGTTAAACTAGTGTTTGTTACACTAGTATTTGTTACACTAGTATTTGTTACACTAGTATTTGTTACACTAGTATTTGTTACACTAGTATTTGTTACACTAGTATTTGTTACACTAGTGTTTGTTACACTAGTGTTTGTTACACTAGTGTTTGTTACACTAGTGTTTGTTACACTAGTGTTTGTTACACTAGTGTTTGTTACTAGTTACACTAGTGTTTGTTACACTAGTATTTGTTACACTAGTATTTGTTACACTAGTATTTGTTACACTAGTGTTTGTTACACTAGTATTTGTTACACTAGTATTTGTTACACTAGTGTTTGTTAAACTAGTGTTTGTTAAACTAGTGTTTGTTACACTAGTATTTGTTACACTAGTATTTGTTACACTAGTATTTGTTACACTAGTATTTGTTACACTAGTATTTGTTACACTAGTGTTTGTTACACTAGTGTTTGTTACACTAGTATTTGTTACACTAGTATTTGTTACACTAGTATTTGTTACACTAGTATTTGTTACACTAGTATTTGTTACACTAGTATTTGTTACACTAGTGTTTGTTACACTAGTGTTTGTTACACTAGTGTTTGTTACACTAGTGTTTGTTACACTAGTATTTGTTACACTAGTGTTTGTTACACTAGTGTTTGTTACACTAGTGTTTGTTACACTAGTATTTGTTACACTAGTGTTTGTTACACTAGTGTTTGTTACACTAGTGTTTGTTACACTAGTGTTTGTTACACTAGTGTTTGTGTTACACTAGTGTTTGTTAAACTAGTGTTTGTTACACTAGTGTTTGTGTTACACTAGTATTTGTTACACTAGTATTTGTTACACTAGTGTTTGTTACACTAGTGTTTGTGTTACACTAGTATTTGTTACACTAGTGTTTGTTAAACTAGTGTTTGTTACACTAGTGTTTGTTACACTAGTGTTTGTTAAACTAGTGTTTGTTACACTAGTGTTTGTTACACTAGTGTTTGTTACACTAGTGTTTGTTACACTAGTGTTTGTTACACTAGTATTTGTTACACTAGTGTTTGTTAAACTAGTGTTTGTTACACTAGTGTTTGTTACACTAGTATTTGTTACACTAGTGTTTGTTACACTAGTGTTTGTTACACTAGTGTTTGTTACACTAGTGTTTGTGTTACACTAGTGTTTGTTACACTAGTGTTTGTTACACTAGTGTTTGTTACACTAGTGTTTGTTACACTAGTGTTTGTTAAACTAGTGTTTGTTACACTAGTGTTTGTTACACTAGTATTTGTTACACTAGTGTTTGTTACACTAGTGTTTGTTACACTAGTGTTTGTGTTACACTAGTGTTTGTTACACTAGTATTTGTTACACTAGTGTTTGTTACACTAGTTTTGTTACACTAGTGTTTGTTAAACTAGTGTTTGTTACACTAGTGTTTATTACACTAGTAGTTTGTTACACTAGTGTTTGTTACACTAGTGTTTGTGTTACACTAGTGTTTGTTACACTAGTGTTTGTTACACTAGTGTTTGTTACACTAGTATTTGTTACACTAGTATTTGTTACACTAGTGTTTGTTACACTAGTGTTTGTTACACTAGTGTTTGTGTTACACTAGTGTTTGTTACACTAGTGTTTGTTACACTAGTATTTGTTACACTAGTGTTTGTTACACTAGTGTTTGTTACACTAGTGTTTGTGTTACACTAGTGTTTGTTAAACTAGTGTTTGTTACACTAGTGTTTGTGTTACAGTAGTGTTTGTGTTACACTAGTGTTTGTTACACTAGTGTTTGTTACACTAGTGTTTGTGTTACACTAGTGTTTATGTTACACTAGTGTTTGTGTTACACTAGTGTTTGTGTTACACTAGTATTTGTGTTACACTAGTGTTTGTGTTACACTACTGTTTGTTTTACACTAGTGTTTGTTACACTAATGTTTGTGTTACACTAGTGTTTATGTTACACTAGTGTTTGTTACAGTAGTGTTTGTGTTACATTAGTGTTTGTTACAGTAGTGTTTGTGTTACACTAGTGTTTATTACACTAGTGTTTGTGTTACACTAGTGTTTGTTACACTAGTGTTTGTGTTACAGTAGTGTTTGTGCTACGTCAACTATGTGTTAGCATTTAACATATCACAACAATTAAGATTATTCCTGTGTCACAACAACACTCGCTAAGGGTTAGTCAGTAACACTGACCACACAATATTACCAGCTTATCAAGTTTGCCAGAAGTTAATCAATCCGTCCTCCAACACTTCCAGTACTGCTTCTCCAACACTGCTTCTCCAACACTGTTTCTCCACCGTAAGACTCATTATTTATTCTGATAAGTGAGAGTTGTCACACGTGAACATCTGTGAACATCACACAGAGGACACAGGTGCACAGTACCTAACTTTCTCCCTACCTAACTCTACCTTCAACAGAGTTCCTTCCTGATGCTGAGATCTGAATGACGAACAACTCTATAGTTTACCTAAATAAAGAGCGCTGCAGATATTATCTCACCTTGTATATAAGAGTCCTCTTAACCTAGCAGGTGTCCTTGTATGTTTATTTTTTGACAGGTAAGGGGTCAAATTATATAGTCTATCTACTATTCCAGTTCACCACTAGTCAAAAATATTTTAATATCTGAAATAGGGATATACACTGAGACGAATATACCTTAATTTTATTGACTGTTGATGTCTGCCAGTTAGATGGAGCTATATTCACTGTTATGAAGATAATTTTGGGGTACCTATTGAAAATCTTTATCATAGACAAAAATTCTTGAAGATCAGAAAGTATTTACCTAAAGTGATCCCGGATCTCGCAAAAATAGACTACCTAATAAATTTACAAGGAATATTTAATTACAACTAACAAAAAAAATGGGGAGGTAAACAAATGCGTAGCCAGCTCGTCAGGAAACACTTGCCCTGTTTCCTGACGAACCTTACCTAACCTAATACTCATATTCACGGCACTGTGTGTTTCCAGACAGCTGTCTGAGGTGCAGATGCGACATGGACTGAGTAATGTTTTTACCTCAGTCAATCAGTCACAGTATTCTCCCCGACACAGCTGAGGCAAGGAATCAGTCAATCGAACTCAGTATTCTCCCAGACACTACTGTCTGTCTCGTCATCTGTATCAAGTCCCTTCCTTAAACTTCATTTTTATTGAGCCTGTGAAAATTTTTGATATAATTTTACCAAATTTATAGTGCATAAATTTCTATAAGGTAAATAAGTGTAAATTATGTTGCTGTTGGTTTAAAATTAATTTACGAGTGAAAAAGGAACCAGCGGACGAGAGAGACGGGCGGAGGGGAGGACGCCATAAGGGGGGAAAATAGTGAAAGACCGGTCAGAATAACCGGATAATTCAATTCATCGTCATCGGGGCTAAATTGGAATGAAACAGCCTGAGACGACCAGAAAATGATGCAGTATCATCCTCCACTGAAGACTGGGAAGAAAATGAGTGTAAAACCGCTGCAATAGCGTAGTAAACTTAAAGAATATGGAAGGACACCGGTGGATGTTTACAACACGCCTAGAATGTAACGTTAACCTTTGTACAGTAATTTTTACGTTGGTCTCCGTGTTGCTAGCTGTCTAGGTAGCGTTAGCATGTGTTCTACTTGTGGTCCAAATTGGTAAGTTAACAACAGGAATTTAGGATGTTCACCACATGTTGCTATTGGGTTGAATTTAACTATTATATCCCCCCCCCACCTCATCTTTCAGTTAGTCATAAAAATGTATATAGTCCACAACCATAATAATTTTACCAAACTACTGGTTTCAAAATGCCTTGCATACTAGGGGCTTTTGGCATGTACACCTCATGTAATCTCAATAACCAAATGTACTTCTTTGTATCATGTCCAAATAAACTATTATTATTATTATTATTATTATTGTTATTATTATTATTATTATTATTATTATTATTATTATTATTATTATTATTATTATAAACCAAACCATGGAGAGGGAGCATGGACACTGGGGTCGTCCCGCAGTTACTAAAAACAACAGACAAAGCCCCACTCCACAAAGGGGGCAGTAAAGCAATAGCAAAGAACTACAGACCAATAGCGCTAACGTCCCATATCATAAAAATCTTTGAAAGGGTTCTAAGAAGCAAGATCGCCACCCATCTTGATACCCATCAATTGCACAACCCAGGACAGCATGGGTTTAGAGCAGGTCGCTCCTGTCTGTCCCAACTACTGGACCACTACGACAAGGTCCTGGGTGCTCTAGAAGACAAACAGAATGAAGATGTTATATACACAGACTTTGCAAAAGCCTTTGACAAGTGTGACCATGGTGTAATAACACATAAAATGCGTGATAAAGGAATAACAGGAAAAGTTGGTAGATGGATCTATAATTTCCTAACAAGTAGAACACAAAGAGTAGTATTCAACAGAGTAGTCTGAGGCAGCTACTGTGAAAAGCTCTGTTCCACAAGGCACAGTACTCGCTCCCATCCTGTTCCTCATCCTCATATCGGACATATCTTTAAATGGGCTGCAGAAAACAATATGAAGTTCAATGATGAGAAATTTCAATTACTCAGAT
Organism: Cherax destructor; assembly: GCA_009830355.1. Lineage (NCBI taxonomy): Eukaryota > Metazoa > Arthropoda > Malacostraca > Decapoda > Parastacidae > Cherax > Cherax destructor. The sequence continues at coordinate 28,415 of WNWK01003084.1, read as the reverse complement.
ACGGAAAACGTGAAGAAATTAAAATCTCATCGGAGTACAAAACAAATTCCAACCACACAATAGAGCGAAAAACTAATGTCAAAGACCTGGGAGTGATCATGTCAGAGGATCTCACCTTCAAGGACCATAACACCGTAGCAATCGCATCTGCTAGAAAAATGACAGGATGGATAATGAGAACATTCAAAACCAGGGATACCAAGCCATGTTGACACTTTTCAGGTCGCTTGTTCTATCTAGGCTGGAATATCGCTGCACACTAACTGCACCTTTCAAGGCAGGTGAAATTGCTGACCTTGAAAATGTGCAGAGAACCTTCACGGCACGCATAACTGCGATAAACCACCTCAACTACTGGGAACGCTTGAAGTTCCTAAACCTGTACTCCCTAGAACGCAGGAGGGAGAGATACATTATTATATACACGTGGAAAATTCACGAGGGATTAGTACCAAACTTGCACACGAGAATCACTACCTACGAAAGCAAAAGACTCGGCAGACGATGTAACATCCCCCCAATGAATAGCAGGGGTGCCACTAGCACGTTGAGGGACAACACAATAAGTGTCAGGTGCCCAAGACTGTTCAACTGCCTCCCAGCATACATCAGGGGGATTACCAACAAACCCCTGTGAGTTACTGGTTTCTTAAATATAATTAAATAATTGTAGGTCGTGCTTAGTGTGAGGCGTAGTGTGCGACGCAGGAGTCTCATTCCTGCGACTTACGTCCCTCTTACCTCAGAGGTCCTACACAAATTGGTAAGTAATAATTACCTTTGTTAAATCTCACAATAATTACCTGTACGTAAATGAATTTCGTACAGGCAATTTCTGTGAGAAACATTGACCAGCCAAGAACTTCAATCATTGTTGGCTGTGTCCACTGTAATTAATAATGGATTTCAAAGCGATTTCGTGATTTTTCACATTATCAAGGATTGTAAAAATTACGAAAGCTCTTGGAAATTCATTATTTGTTTTCACTGGTTATTTTGCATATTGTGATATCACCTGTTTGCTGTGATCTTATTATACACACACACGCACATACGCATACACACATTAGAGGACAATAATTTAAAATTTGAAAAAATCATTAATTTTATAACATATGTATATGAAGGCAAACATTATTTAATGTAATGTAATAATTGTTAAGTATAAATTTAAATGATCTATTGAAATGCAAGATATATATATATATATATATATATATATATATATATATATATATATATATATATATATATATATATATATATATATATATATATATATATATATATATATATATATATATATATATATATATATATATATATATATATATATATATATATATATATATATATAATATATATATATATATATATATATATAACTTCAGTATCTGTGAAATTTGCTGATGTGGTTTGAAATACATGTAAGATAGTGTTGCTAGGAAGTGCTTCAAGTTACATTAAGATAGTGTTGCTAGGAAGTGCTTCAAGTTACATTAAGATAGTGTTGCTAGGAAGTGCTTCAAGTTACATTAAGATAGTGTTGCTATGGAGTGCTTCAAGTTACATTAAGATAGTGTTGCTAGGAAGTGCTTCAAGTTACATTAAGATAGTGTTGCTAGGAAGTGCTTCAAGTTACATTAAGATAGTGTTGCTAGGAAGTGCTTCAAGTTACATTAAGATAGTGTTGCTAGGAAGTGCTTCAAGTTACATTAAGATAGTGTTGCTAGGGAGTGCTTCAAGTTACATTAAGATAGTGTTGCTAGGAGTGCTTCAAGTTACATTAAGATAGTGTTGCTAGGAAGTGCTCTGAGAGTCCCTCTGCTACACTCTTAAGTACACTGCACCATGAAGTACTCCGAGTCCAGGTAACGCACTTGCGTACCATCGTAGCATTTAGTAGTGTCGGTGAGAAGGTTACGATAGGTATCGTCTCCCTCAATGAAAAGCCAAGCCATATCACAGCCGCAGAGCAGTGGGTTATCTGCAACAATACCATTTTGCATTTCATATTACTTCATATACAAAATATACAATAATCTCATATGCAGTGATAATCATTGCCTCCACATATCACAAAGTCCTAAACTACACATATATGTCTATTTAAGTCCTATTTAAAGTACATAATTTCCGATCTATTGCTGTTTAGTGGGCTGTAATTTGATGATATGGACTTATCTTCCGATTCGAAGGTAGAAATTATATATGTACACAACAACAATATTTGAAATATTTGCCCCAGTTAGTTTAATGCTGTGGGTCATCATCTGACACAGACCCGCGTCAGGTAACACCTGTCCTGTTTCCTAACAAACCTTACCTAACCTAACCTATCTCAGTTTTGAAGAATTAGATGAAATAAAGTATCGCGAAGGTAGCAGGTTGAACTAACCTGAGAGGTCGACAGCCCCATTAGGCACCTGGTCAAAGATTGCCTTCCACACGTCCTTGCTGATTGAGGTCATCTGGTTGCCAGCCATGGAGAAATGAGCAGTTTTCAACAGACCTGTATGTAGCAGAGGTCATACTATTATTATTATTGTTGTAGTTCAAAATGGTATAAAATACCGATAACTTGAAATTAACACACATGAGGCAACACTTGGGAGTTCAGCTCCATGGCGCTGAACTCTTCTCCAGGCTGAGGGACTCACCACCCCAGCTCCATGACGCTGAACTCTTCTCCAGGCTGAGGGACTCACCACCTCAGCTCCATGACGCTGAACTCTTCTCCAGGCTGAGGGACTTACCACCTCAGCTCCATGATGCTGAACTCTTCTCCAGGCTGAGGGACTCACCACCTCACCTCCATGACGCTGAACTCTTCTCCAGGCTGAGGGACTCACCACCTCACCTCCATGACGCTGAACTCTTCCCCAGGCTAGGGACTCACCACCTCAGCTCCATGACACTGAACTCTTCTCCAGGCTGAGGGACTCACCACTCAGCTCCATGAGCTGAACTCTTCTCCAGGCTGAGGGACTCACCACCTCAGCTCCATGACCTGAACTCTTCTCCAGGCTGAGGGACTCACACACCTCACGCTCCATGACACTGAACTCTTCTCCAGGCTGAGGACTCAAACCTCAGCTCCATGGAGCTGAGACTCTTCTCAGGCTGAGGGACTACCACCTCAGCTCCATGCAGCTGAACTCTTCTCCAGGCTGAGGGACTCACCCTCAGCTCCATGACGATAAAGCTCTTCTCCAGGCTGAGGACTCACCACCTCAGCTCCATGACGCTGAACTCTTCTCCAGGCTGAGGGACTCACCACTCAGCTCCATGACGCTGAACTCTTCTCCAGGCTGAGGGACTCACCACCTCAGCTCCATGACGCTGAACTCTTCTCCAGGCTGAGGGACTCACCACCTCAGCTCCATACCTGAACTCTTCTCCAGGCTGAGGGACTCACCACCTCACCTCCATGACCTGAACTCTTCTCCAGGCTGAGGACTCACCACCCACCTCCATGACGCTGAACTCTTCTCCAGGCTGAGGGACTCACCACCTCAGCTCCATGACGCTGAACTCTTCTCCAGGCTGAGGGACTCACCACCTCAGCTCCATGACGCTGAACTCTTCTCCAGGCTGAGGGACTCACCACCTCACTCCATGACGCTGAACTCTTCTCCAGGCTGAGGGACTCACCACCTCACCTCCATGACGCTGAACTCTTCTCCAGGCTGAGGGACTCACCCTCAGCTCCATGAGCTGAACTCTTCTCCAGGCTGAGGGACTCACCACCTCAGCTCCATGACATGAACTCTTCTCCAGGCTGAGGGACTCACCACCTCACTCCATGACGCTGAACTCTTCTCCAGGCTGAGGGACTCACCACCTCACTCCATGACGCTGAACTCTTCTCCAGGCTGAGGGACTCACCACCTCAGCTCCATGAGCTGAACTCTTCTCCAGGCTGGGGACTCACCACCTCACTCCATGACGCTGAACTCTTCTCCAGGCTAGGGACTCACCACCTCAGCTCCATGAGCTGAACTCTTCTCCAGGCTGAGGGACTCACCACCTCAGCTCCATGACTGAACTCTTCTCCAGGCTGAGACTCACCACCTCAGCTCCATGACCTGAACTCTTCTCCAGGCTGAGGGACTCACCACCTCAGCTCCATGACGCTGAACTCTTCTCCAGGCTGAGGACTCACCACCTCAGCTCCATGACCTGAACTCTTCTCAGGCTGGGGACTCACCACCTCACTCCATGACCTGAACTCTTCTCCAGGCTGAGGGACTCACCACCCCACCTCCATGACACTGAACTCTTCTCCAGGCTGAGGGACTCACCACCTCAGCTCCATGACGCTGAACTCTTCTCCAGGCTGAGGGACTCACCACCTCACCTCCATGACCTGAACTCTTCTCCAGGCTGAGGGACTCACCACCTCAGCTCCATGACACTGAACTCTTCTCCAGGCTGAGGGACTCACCACCTCAGCTCCATGACGCTGAACTCTTCTCCAGGCTGAGGGACTCACCACCTCACCTCCATGACACTGAACTCTTCTCCAGGCTGAGGGACTCACCACCTCACCTCCATGACACTGAACTCTTCTCCAGGCTGAGGGACTCACCACCTCAGCTCCATGACGCTGAACTCTTCTCCAGGCTGAGGGACTCACCACCTCAGCTCCATGACGCTGAACTCTTCTCCAGGCTGAGGGACTCACCACCTCAGCTCCATGACGCTGAACTCTTCTCCAGGCTGAGGGACTCACCACCTCAGCTCCATGACACTGAACTCTTCTCCAGGCTGAGGGACTCACCACCTCACCTCCATGACACTGAACTCTTCTCCAGGCTGAGGGACTCACCACCTCAGCTCCATGACACTGAACTCTTCTCCAGGCTGAGGGACTCACCACCTCAGCTCCATGACGCTGAACTCTTCTCCAGGCTGAGGGACTCACCACCTCAGCTCCATGACGCTGAACTCTTCTCCAGGCTGAGGGACTCACCACCTCACCTCCATGACGCTGAACTCTTCTCCAGGCTGAGGGACTCACCACCTCAGCTCCATGACACTGAACTCTTCTCCAGGCTGAGGGACTCACCACCTCAGCTCCATGACACTGAACTCTTCTCCAGGCTGAGGGACTCACCACCTCAGCTCCATGACCCTGAACTCTTCTCCAGGCTGAGGGACTCACCACCTCACCTCCATGACCTGAACTCTTCTCCAGGCTGAGGGACTCACCACCTCAGCTCCATGACACTGAACTCTTCTCCAGGCTGAGGACTCACCACCTCAGCTCCATGACGCTGAACTCTTCTCCAGGCTGAGGGACTCACCACCTCAGCTCCATGACGCTGAACTCTTCTCCAGGCTGAGGGACTCACCACCTCAGCTCCATGACGCTGAACTCTTCTCCAGGCTGAGGGACTCACCACCTCAGCTCCATGACACTGAACTCTTCTCCAGGCTGAGGGACTCACCACCTCACCTCCATGACACTGAACTCTTCTCCAGGCTGAGGGACTCACCACCTCAGCTCCATGACGCTGAACTCTTCTCCAGGCTGAGGGACTCACCACCTCAGCTCCATGACGCTGAACTCTTCTCCAGGCTGAGGGACTCACCACCTCAGCTCCATGACGCTGAACTCTTCTCCAGGCTGAGGGACTCACCACCTCAGCTCCATGACACTGAACTCTTCTCCAGGTTGAGGGACTCACCACCTCAGCTCCATGACCTGAACTCTTCTCCAGGCTGAGGGACTCACCACCTTCAAATACTATTTCTCCAGGCTGATGGACTGCACTCAGCTCATCTTTATTTCACTACTACAGATCCCCTCGCTATTGACTGAATGTCTACCGTGTGGGACACACGTTTCACTCAATAACGAATCCAAGGGTTGATGTGTCTTAATATCCATACTTAATTTTAGGTATGGACTCACATTATTATTACTATTTTAATTATGACTATTATTATTATTTTATTATACTATTATATTCTTATTTACTGAATCACTTCACTTCATAATAAAATATCCAGGTCCATTGTCTTATATTCATACATTACTATATATTCAAATAGTTAATAATGCATTATCATCACATATCATACATATATTTATCATTATATACATAGGATATCACAAAACTCAACCACACTGTCTATCACAACACCATGGTCTCATACATACCACATGGTCTTCATCACATCAACCACCACATGGTCCTTCATCACACATCAACCACACATGGTCCTTCATCACACATCACCACACATGGTCCTTCATCCACATACAGCCAGGTCATTCATCACACATCAACCACGCCATGGTCCTTCATCACACATAACCACACCATGGTCCTTCATCACACATCAACCACTATGGTCCTTCACACATCAACCACGCCATGGTCCCTTTATCACACTCACACGCCATGGTCCTTCATATTCACTGCCAGGAAATCGTAAAGTCTTCACAACACGATAATAAAACAATTCCAGGGGATTGTAATTACTGAGAAATTGACTATAATTCTTTGACAGGGAATTTACAAGCCATCCATTTCATTAAGTCAATCTATCTTAAAATAATGAAATGGATGGCTTGTAAATTCCCTGTCAAAGAATTATAATAAATTTCTCAGTAATTACAATCCCGTTGTAAAGACTTTACGATTTCCTGCCAGTGAATATGAAGGGACCATGGCGTGGTTGATGTGTGATGAAGGGACCATGGCGTGGTTGATGTGTGATGAAGGGATGGCGTGGTGATGTGTGATGAAGGACCATGGCGTGGTTGATGTGTGATGAAGGACCATGGCGTGGTTGATGTGTGATGAAGGACCATGGCGTGGTTGATGTGTGATGAAGGGACCATGGCGTGGTTGATGTGTGATGAAGGGACCATGGCGTGGTTCATGTGTGATGAAGGGACCATGGCGTGGTTGATGTGTGATGAAGGGACCATGGCGTGGTTGATGTGTGATGAAGGGACCATCGCGCGGTTGATGTGTGATGAAGGGACCATGGCGTGGTTGATGTGTGATGAAGGGACCATGGCGTGGTTGATGTGTGATGAAGGGACCATGGCGCAGATGATGTGTGATGAAGGGACCATGGCGTGGTTGATGTGTGATGAAGGGACCATGGCGTGGTTGATGTGTGATGAAGGGACCATGGCGTGGTTGATGTGTGATGAAGGGACCAAGGCGTGGTTGATGTGTGATGAAGGGACCATGGCGTGGTTGATGTGTGATGAAGGGACCATGGCGTGGTTGATGTGTGATGAAGGGACCATGGTCGTGGTTGATGTGTGATGAAGGGACCATTTTTTTTTTTTTTTTTTTTTTTTTTTTTTTTTTTTTTTTTTTTTTTTTTTTTTTTTTTTTTTTTTTTTTTTTTTTTTTTTTTTTTTTTTTTTTTTTTTTTTTTTTTTTTTTTTTTTTTTTTTTTTTTTTTTTTTTTTTTTTTTTTTTTTTTTTTTTTTTTTTTTTTTTTTTTTTTTTTTTTTTTTTTTTTTTTTTTTTTTTTTTTTTTTTTTTTTTTTTTTTTTTTTTTTTTTTTTTTTTTTTTTTTTTTTTTTTTTTTTTTTTTTTTTTTTTTTTTTTTTTTTTTTTTTTTTTTTTTTTTTTTTTTTTTTTTTTTTTTTTTTTTTTTTTTTTTTTTTTTTTTTTTTTTTTTTTTTTTTTTTTTTTTTTTTTTTTGATGTGATGAAGGACCATGGCTCGGTTGATGTGTGATGAAGGACCATGGCTGGTTGATATGTGATGAAGGACCATGGCTCGGTTGATGTGTGATGAAAGGACCATGGCCGGTTGATGTGTGATGAAGGACCATGGCGTGGTTGATGTGTATAAGGACCATGGCCGGTTGATGTGTGATGAAGGGACCCTGGCTCGGTTGATTGTGATGAAGGACCATGGCCGGTTGATGTGTGATGAAGGACCATGGCGTGGTTGATGTGTGATGAAGGGACCATGGCGCGGTTGATGTGTGATGAAGGGACCATGGCGTGGTTGATGTGTGATGAAGGGACCATGGCTCGGTTGATGTGTGATGAAGGACCATGGCCGGTTGATGTGTGATGAAGGGACCATGGCGTCGGTTGATGTGTGATGAAGGGACCATGGCGTGGTTGATGTGGATGAAGGGACCATGGCCGGTTGATTGTGATGAAGGGACCATGGCGCGGTTGATGTGTGATGAAGGGACCATGGCTCGGTTGATGTGTGATGAAGGGACCATGGCGGGTTGATGTGTGATGAAGGGACCATGGCTCGGTTGATGTGTGATGAAGGGACCATGGCTCGGTTGATGTGTGATGAAGGGACCATGGCTGGTTGATGTGTGATGAAGGACCATGGCGGGTTGATGTGTGATGAAGGACCATGGCGCGGTTGATGTGTGATGAAGGGACCATGGCGTGGTTGATGTGTGATGAAGGGACCATGGCTGGTTGATGTGTGATGAAGGACCATGGCGTGGTTGATGTGTGATGAAGGGACCATGGCGCCGTTGATGTGTGATGAAGGGACCATGGCTCGGTTGATGTGTGATGAAGGGACCATGGCGTGGTTGATGTGTGATGAAGGGACCATGGCGTGGTTGATGTGTGATGAAGGGACCATGGCGCGGTTGATGTGTGATGAAGGGACCATGGCGTGGTTGATGTGTGATGAAGGGACCATGGCGTGGTTGATGTGTGATGAAGGGACCATGCGGTTGATGTGTGATGAAGGACCATGGCGTGGTTGATGTGTGATGAAGGGACCATGGCGTGGTTGATGTGTGATGAAGGGACCATGGCGTGGTTGATGTGTGATGAAGGGACCATGGCGTGGTTGATGTGTGATGAAGGGACCATGGCGTGGTTGATGTGTGATGAAGGGACCATGGCGTGGTTGATGTGTGATGAAGGGACCATGGCGTGGTTGATGTGTGATGAAGGGACCATGGCTCGGTTGATGTGTGATGAAGGGACCATGGCGTGGTTGATGTGTGATGAAGGGACCATGGCGTGGTTGATGTGTGATGAAGGGACCATGGCGCGGTTGATGTGTGATGAAGGGACCATGGCGTGGTTGATGTGTGATGAAGGGACCATGGCGTGGTTGATGTGTGATGAAGGGACCATGGCTCGGTTGATGTGTGATGAAGGGACCATGGCGCGGTTGATGTGTGATGAAGGGACCATGGCTGGTTGATGTGTGATGAAGGGACCATGGTGTGGTTGATGTGTGATGAAGGGACCATGGTGTGGTTGATGTGTGATGAAGGGACCATGGCGTGGTTGATGTGTGATGAAGGGACCATGGTGTGGTTGGTTAAGAAATGAATATAACTCACCGTGTACTGCATCGTGGCGAATTTCCTTGATTTTATTGTTGTCGAGAATGATCTGCAGAAGGGTATCTGCAGGAGGCCTGAAGGTGTTTTCATCAAGAAATGTCAACTCATTACCCGACAGGTCTATAATGGCAGAGTAATTTAGAGGTGCCAGTAAGCCCACAGTGGAGTTCATAATGTTGTTTCTTGCCAGGGAAATTCTGCTTAATAGAGGAGCGCCTTCAAAAAGAGTAGGAGAGTCAAATTTTAAATGAGAGTTTCCATTGACGCTGATAGACTGCAGGGAACGCGAGGTGATAGATGGAAGTTCAGAGAATTCGTTGTCATCCAGTATTAGGCTGGAGAGCCTAGAATAATACGAAAGCGTCTCGAAGGGAAATCTATTTAACTTATTGTTTGCGAGGTTGAGATAGTTGAGGTAATTGTAGGAGTTGGTGAAGGCTTGTTCCTCCACTGCTGTCAGCTTAGTTCCTTTGATGATAATTCTTTCGAAGGACAGACCGTTGAATACATTTGGCTCGATGGCGTTCAAGTTATAGGCCGGGTCACTGGGATTCTGTAGTATATTTAGCTCCAAAAATTCAGGGAAGGGAAACACAGACTGAAAGACTCTGGCTAACTCGTCGTTACTCTTTACCAGCGAACAATCCATTTTAAGATCAGTCTCCTGAGTAGCTGTGCAGGTACAGGGCAAGATATCTGTACTGTTAGGGCAAGGCCACGCTCGAGGCTGAGGTATGGAGTCCCTTGACGCCCAAATTGTGAAGGCTGGAGTCACCGCCACACCGAGCACCACCACGAACGTCACCACAACCTTCAGCAGCATCCTGTCTTCGTGTGCGTCTCACAGCAAGATAACTCTGCGTAGCTCACAGCTTTCCTTATACCCTGCCTCAGTAATCTTATCACCCAGGCAACGAGGTCACCATCATGGAGCCCAAATTGTCCAATCGTTTCATTTACCGCCAGACATCAGCATAATCTTCAGTGTACTTTATACACACACTTTGATGGTAATTTGTGTAGATACAATAGAATAATGAAAAACGGCAAAGCGAGTTACTTACTGTATGTTAACTAATGCAATATAAGGGCATGATTACGGTAGACTACATGACTTTATAAGGCTCTACCCAGGGCGAAAAAGATCTCCAATAAAAGGATTGGCTTCTTAATATGTCATTATTCACTTTCCTGTTGGTACTGCGCTGATACATACGGTAAGACGTGTGTCTATTGCCGTACACAGCTTCACCACACGTCATGGGGCAGAGTCCAAATTTTTCCAGCTATTCGCTTATGTATAACTTTCAATGGGTAAAATACTGCTCAGAGAGTTGGAAGATGAGCCTATCAGAACGACAGACTTACAAACTATTGTTATTATTGATGCCATAGACTGGCAACCAAATTCTTAAATTACAGGAGAATCTATGCTGCTGCTTGTGGTTTATAGGGCCCTTGACGGCTTACACCGTATCGAGCCCTTATAGCAGCTCTCCCCTCAAGGGAGCAGCGCTGTATGACCCTTGTGGTTTAGCGCTTCTATTTGATTATAATAATAATAATCCCCTCAAGGGAGGTTCCTTGATGCTGGTGAGGTGCTCTTGATCTAGGGAATTGTATCTGTGCTCCAGTTCTCTATATTAAGCCTGAATACCTTCCATCCCCTCCATCCCACAGGCGGGTTTAGCGCTTCCCCAATATAATAATAATAATAATTATAGCAGCTCGTCTGCGACCTGGACAGCCATTTAATGTGGCTTATTTTCATTATGATGTTCCGTAGCTACAACAGTAGCGCACTCGGCTCACATACTGAGTGTCCGGGGTTCGATCCCTGTACGGGTGGAAACACTGGGCGTGTTTCCTTAAGACACCTGCTGTCACTGTTCACCTAACAGTAAGTAGGTACCTGGATGTTAGTCACCTTACACCTGCCCGTGTTCACCTAGCAGTAAGTAGGTACCTGGGTGTTAGTGGACAAAATTAACCTAGGTTGCGGGAAATGCTTTGCATATTCAGGGAATTTCTATATAGTATGTCACTGATGTCAGCTATGGTCTGTATAAGTTGTATCTTGTACTGGTAGAAATAAAGATTATTATTGTTGTTATTATTATTATTATTATAATAGGTATATATATGTGGAGTCTCCATGGGGAAGTGGAACAGAATTCTTCCTCCGTGTCGTAAGAGGCGACTAAAATGCCTGGAGCAAGGGGCTAGTAACCCCTTCTCCTGAATAAATTACTAAATGTAAAAGGAGAAACTTTCGTTTTTTCTTTTGGGCCACCCTGCCTTGGTGGGACACGGCCGACGTGTTGAAAGGAAATATATGTGGAGTATATCTGGAGAGGGTTCCGGGGGTCAACGCCCCCGCGGCCCGGTCTGTGACCAGGCATCATTGATGAAAGGCTGTTGAACAGTCTTGGGCCCATGACACTGTTTTCTCTCAGTGTACTCACGGCGCCCCTGCTTTTCACTGGTGATGTTGCACCGTATGTCGAATCTTTTGTTTTCGTATTGAGTGGTTTCTGTGTGCAGACCTGAGACCAGTCTCCCTAAGCTTTTCCAGGTGTATATTATGATGCAAGGTCAAGGGACTTCAAACGTCCCCAGTAATTAAGGTGCTTGACTGAACTTTCTGTAATTTCGCCAGCCCTAAAAGTGGCTGCTAGTGTACAGCAGTATTCCCGTCTGAGGAGAATCAGTGACTTAAATAGGATCATCACTGGCTTGGCATACCTTCTTTTGAAGGTGATCATTATCCATCACTTTCAAAGATCACAACAATGTCATTATCCCATCTGCTGGGAAAATGATATTATGGATAATTAGAACCTTCAAAACAAGGGATGCCAGACCAATCATGATTCTTTTCAAGTCACATGTTCTTTCTAGTCTAAAATAGTGCAGTACACTAATAGCCTCTTTCAAGGCAGGTGAAATTACAGACCTGGAGCATATACAAAGAATTTTCACTGCATGTCCAAGTACAGTAAGCACCTCAGTTACTGTGACCGTTTCAAGTCCCTTGACCTGTACTTCCTAGAACGAGAGAGATACATCACATTTTACACCTGGAAAATCCCAGAGGAACCAGTCCCAAATCTGCCCACAGAAATCACTCCTCACGAAAGCTAAAGACTCGGCAGGCGGTGCACTATACCCAGTGAAAAGTAAGAGTGCTCTGAGTACACTAACAGGAAACACAATAAGTGTCATGGGCTCAAGGCTGTTCAACAGCTTCAAATCATACAGAAAGGAGAATTACCAGGTTCCCTGGCTGTCTTCAAGAGAGAACTGGACAGATACTGTAAGTCAACACCTGACCAGGTAACAGAGGCAGTAGAAAACCTGCCATACCTCTGCCTCGTATGGGGGTACGATCCCACGTCCTCTCGATTATAAGTCGAGGGCTTTAACTACTGCTTGCCTGGTCAACTAGGCTGTTGCTGGCCCACAAGTCACAGTCAGGTTGATCTTGAAGATTTCTACACTTGCTACAACAATATTTGTGATATCTGCTGGTAGCAGGTTGATATCTGCTGGTGGCAGGTTGATATCTGCTGGTAGCAGGTTGATATCTGCTGGTGACAGGTTGATATATGCTGGTAGCAGGTTGATATCTGCTGGTGACAGGTTGATATCTGCTGGTAGCAGGTTGATATCTGCTGGTGGCAGGTTGATATCTGCTGGTAACAGGTTGATATCTGCTGGTGGCAGGTTGATATCTGCTGGTAGCAGGTTGATATCTGCTGGTGGCAGGTTGATATCTGCTGGTAGCAGGTTGATATCTGCTGGTGACAGGTTGATATCTACTGGTAGCAGGTTGATATCTGCTGGTGACAGGTTGATATCTGCTGGTAGCAGGTTGATATCTGCTGGTAGCAGGTTGATATCTGCTGGTAGCAGATTGACATCTGGTGGCAGGTTGATATCTGCTGGTAGCAGGTTGATATCTGCTGGTAGCAGGTTGATATCTGCTGGTAGCAGGTTGATATCTGCTGATGGCAGGTTGATATCTACTGATGGCAGGTTGATATCTGCTGGTGGCAGGTTGATATCTACTGGTAGCAGGTTGATATCTGCTGATGGCAGGTTGATATCTGCTGGTAGCAGGTTGATATCTGTTGGTAGCAGGTTGATATCTGCTGATGGCAGGTTGATATCTGCTGGTAGCAGGTTGATATCTGCTGATGGCAGGTTGATATCTGCTGGTGGCAGGTTGATATCTACTGGTAGCAGGTTGATATCTGCTGATGGCAGGTTGATATCTGCTGATGGCAGGTTGATATCTGCTGGTAGCAGGTTGATATCTGTTGGTAGCAGGTTGATATCTGCTAGTAGCAGGTTGATATCTGTTGATGGCAGGTTGATATCTGCTGGTAGCAGGTTGATATCTGCTGATGGCAGGCTGATATCTGCTGGTGGCAGGTTGATATCTGCTGGTAACAGGTTGATATCTTCTGATGGCAGGTTGATATCTGCTGGTAGCAGGTTGATATCTACTGATAAAAAGTTGATATCTGCTGGTGGCAGGTTGATATCTGCTTGTAGCAGGTTGATATCTGCTGATGGCAGGTTGATATCTGCTGGTAGCAGGTTGATATCTGCTGGTAGCAGGTTGATATCTGCTGGTAGCAGATTGATATCTACTGGTAGCAGAATGATATCTTCTGGTGACAGGATGATATCTGCTGGTAGCAGGTTGATATCTACTGGTAACAGGTTGATATCTGCTGATGGCAGGTTGATATCTGCTGGTAGCAGGTTGATATCTACTGGTAGCAGAATGATATCTGCTTGTGGCAGGTTGATATCTGCTGGTAACAGGTTGATATCTGCTGGTAACAGGTTGATATCTGCTGGTAACAGGTTGATATCTGCTGATGGCAGGTTGATATCTGCTGGTAGCAGGTTGATATCTACTGGTAACAGGTTGATATCTGCTGATGGCAGGTTGATATCTGCTGGTAGCAGGTTGATATCTGTTGATGGCAGGTTGATATCTGCTGGTAGCAGGTTGATATCTGCTGATGGCAGGTTGATATCTGCTGGTAACAGGTTGATATCTGCTGATGGCAGGTTGATATCTGCTGGTAGCAGGTTGATATCTACTGGTAACAGGTTGATATCTGCTGGTGGCAGGTTGATATCTGCTGGTAGCAGGTTGATATCTGCTGATGGCAGGTTGATATCTGCTGGTAGCAGGTTGATATCTGCTGGTGGCAGGTTGATATCTGCTGGTAGCAGGTTAATATCTGTTGGTAGCAGGTTGATATCTGCTGGTAGCTGTTTGATATCTGCTGGTAGCAGTTTGATATCTGCTGGTGGCAGGTTGACATCTGTAGGCAGTAGGTTAAAGATGTTGATACAATGCTCTCTTATTGTGCCCACGGCTCCCCTGCTCTTCACTGGGTCTATTTGACACTACCTCCCATCTCTCTCGCTCCCGTACGTCAAGGCAGTGTGGTAACCAAGCCATCAACACCGAACAACACTCTAAATGAGAAATCACAATTGATTTGATTATCGTCACCAGTGGCACTAATTTTTCTTGTTTTGAAAGTTCTCGTTATCCATCTCTGCCACTTATCTGTTCCGTGTGGCACGAGTCTTACCTTGTTTTCCACATGTTAGGTGAGCCGTCATGTGCTTCCATGCATCGCCACTCGATAAGACATAATGATGGGAAATGTCAGATGGGCGACACATGCTGTGTCTCACACTGCTTCCCTCACTACTTTATCAACAGTTTCTAGGAACGCAAATTCTTTTGGGCAGTTCTCAGTCAATCTCTTTGCGTTTTTTATTTTGCAGTTTTCTTGATTTTGCGTTATGTTAAGTTAGGTTATGTTAAGTTAGGGTATGTTAAGTTAGGTTATGTTAAGTTAGGCTATGTTAAGTTAGGTTATGTTAAGTTAGGTTATGTTTAGTTAGGTTATGTTAAGTTAGGTTATGTTAAGTTAGGTTATGTTAAGTTAGGTTATGTTAAGTTAGGTTATGTTAAGTTAGGTTATGTTAAGTTAGGTTATGTTAAGTTAGGTTATGTTAAGTTAGGTTATGTTAACTTAGGTTATGTTAACTTAGGTTATGTTAAGTTAGGTTATGTTAAGTTAGGGTATGTTAAGTTAGGTTATGTTAGGTTAAACTTAGACAAACAGAGATTGGGCACATATATGAGTGGGAGGGGCTGGGTTTGATTGGTGTCGTGGGTACGGGAGGAAATTTTTGGGTAGTGGTGGGTTTGATAAGGACTTGCCTTGTATGGGCCAGTAGGCCTTCTGCAGTGTTCCTCCATTCTTATGTTCTTAGGTTAATACTATAAAGTAGAAAACGTAACAGACGCTTGTAACAAGCCACAGATATTAGGAGATTCGAACTGAGTCTGTCAGTATCAGAGACTCTAGTTCGACTCTCCAAAAACATATGGACAGTTTAGTAGTGTTTGGGGTGGAGAGGATAGATGATAAGATCGTTACCAGAGCCACAGAAACAAGGACACAGAGGTGGAAATCTCACACACACGAGCGATGTAGTGGAGACAGAATCCATACATAGCTTTAAGAAGAGGTATGATAAAGCTCATGGAGCAGGGAGAAAGGGTAGCCCTAGTAGCGACCAATGAAAAGGCTGGGCCAAGAGCTATGAATCAACCCCTACAACCACAATTAAGTGGCCCCACACACTTAAGAGCGACATATGGCCGCAACAATCAACATCCTTCACAAACTTGGTTCTTGGAAAGCCATGTGATAAATATTATCATCTTCCTCTTATCTTGCAGACGACTACGTATTGAAATTTTTTTTATAAATGTCCCCTGCGTTGCCCCACCCCTGCGTTGCCCCACCCCTGCGATGCCCCACCCCTGCGTTGCCCCACCCCTGTGGTCACCCCACCCCTGCGTTGCCCCACCCCTGTGGTCACCCCACCCCTGTGTTGCCCCACCCCTGTGGTCACCCCACCCCTGTGTTGCCCCACCCCTGTGTCTTCAACACTATGCGCTTAATTGTCCACTTACTGACGAATATATAGAGAGTGTGGTAACCTATGTGACATGTCAAGATATATTATTAATGAAAATAAGAGACCAGATATATTAAGCAAATTTCCTAAATTTACTTGTAACAGATAAGTGAACTGTAGATATAAATCCAAATGTACTCCTGTTAACCATTTTGGGGCCTAGTTCCTAGGCCTATTGTGTATCCATATGCCCTTGTGCTGTCCTCCACAGGCTGGATATTAGGTGCACAATAAAGTCGTCACTTCGGTGGTAAAATCTATATGAACTATCTAGATATGCCTAGCAGTAAATAGGTACCTGGGTGTTAGTCACCTTACACCTGCTGTCACTTCATTTAGCAGTAAGTAGGTACCTGGGTGTTAGTCACCTTACACCTACCGTCACTGTTCACCTGGCAGTAAGTAGGTACCTGGGTGTTAGTTGACTGGTGTGGGTGGCATCCTGGGGGAGAAGCCAAGGACCATACTAGAAATAAAAATGTTGAAGCTACTCTCCCTTTCCTCGGATCAAACCTGATTACCTTCCATTCTCCAGACCCTGTAAGACCCCTACAGGTTTAGCTTTTCCCTAGGAATATAATAATAATGACAATAATAATAATAAATGATAATAATCATAATTATTTTTTTAACATTTTATTAAATGAGAAATTTTAAGCAGTTTAACATTGAGTTTTAAGTCGAAAATTATATTGGGATGATTTAATATCACAACATTATTTCTTTGGCGGCATTCAGACTGATGTGAGTGTCTAATGTGCCTTCAGTCAAGTGTAAGTCACAGTGGTGACTGGTGTTGAAGTCTTGCATGGCAGAGTTGAGTGTGTCTGCAATTGCTTGTTGAACGGTGTGTAATTTCACTCTCTCATCTTGCTTCTTCTCCAAGTTGTTCCCTGCCAAGCCAGCATCACGGACGCGTTGCTTAGTGACTCTCTCGCCGGGATCAATTGAAGCTGCATCTTCGTCATTTGCAAAATTTGACTCAATTTTGGGGCTCTTCACAGCTAGTTTGCTATTTCTTTCTACACTATTTTCCTCTAGTTTGTCGATTTTCACTCGTGTGTTGTGTGTGGAGCTGTGTTTTACCTGGCTACGCAGACGAGGTGATGCTGGTTCTGTTCTACAAGTAACAGGATGTAGAATGTAAGCCATGTAAGCTTTAGATTTCATGGATGAAATGGAAGATGATGTTGGTAATCTCGAGATTGATTGGACAGAACAATCAATATCTGTTTTCTTCTCCTTGGTTCTTGCATTCTCTCTGATTACCTCGTCTGTCGATTCTTCTGTGGCCGGTTGGCTAATGGTTCTGTTTACTCCATTCATGTGGGGCTTTATAGTTGATGTTTCATGGATGTTGATGCTGATTGTACTCTGATGGGAAAGATACTGGACCTGGGGTAAATCCTTGTTTTCATCAGAATCAGTATAGGCCTGGGGTAACTCCTTGTCTCCTCCAGGCACCAGGTAGCCCTGAGGTAACTCCTTGTCTACCCCAGACTCAAGATAGCCCTGGGGTAAATCCTCGTCTCCCCCAGGCACAAGATAACCCTGAGGTAACTCATTGTCCCTCTCAGGCACAAGACTACAGGTCTCTCGTGTCCTGTGCTTGGGTCTTGATATGAAGGGATGCTTCTGGTGCTCCACAGTCTGGTCACTTTGCTCATCACGCACCGGACCTGCCAGAAACATAATTCACAAATATTATTTTGCAAACTGTCTCTAAAAACATTATACTACTACTACTATTACTACCACTAGTTACTAGTATTACTACTACTACTACTACTACTACTGCTATTATTACTACTGCTACTACTATTACTACTACACAGAATGTACTTACCCTTATGGCTACATCTCATACTCTTTTTCGAGTATGTGAAGAGATGATTGTGATGACCAGCCGTGCTTCTAGGTACTACGTTCGTATTCACACGCCCATCTAGAAGAGAAAGAGGAATTGAAGATGGTATCTAGCACGAGCGAAACATCTTCATTAATATCCTTCGTCAATATGTCTACCTTGCTTCTATAGGCCTACAGAAAAGACCTAGGTGAATTAATATAGTCCTAGAAGAAATCTACTATGCTTTTTCGTAGTTTCTGCTTAATACTTGTGTCGTGAGGTACTCGATAAGGCTCCTAATGAGAGATATTATATATATATAAATCATCCTTGGTACGGCTCAATCCTCCGTCAGGATCAACCTCCATTGTTTTTTGTCATAAGTTTAGTTTAATACAGTTGTTTGTGGCTTGACGTTGCTTACTGACCTGACCTGGTGCGTGATGTGTGCTCAGCACTGTCCCGTCTGCGCTGCAGTTGAGGTGAATCAAGAAATCTGTTTTTCCTGGACGAACAGCAGTGGTACCAGCACCTCCACCGTCCTGGACAGCACTGCAACACCACCTCGCGGAAGTAAGTGCGGAACCTGCCGATAGAACTTGAAGTTCTGCAGACGTAGGAGTGAGGAGCTGATTAGCAGCTATAGGTCAGCAATAGACATAATTAGGAAGAAGGGTGGGAACCCTGTCATATGTGGTATTTTGCCAAGGAGAGGAGTTGGAAATGAATGGTTGTCCAGGGCAATTGGTGTCAATTGCTGGCTGGACAAATACTGTAAGGATAATGCAGTAACATTCATTGACAACTGGGACCTCTTCTATGGCAGAAATGACATCTATGCCAGGGATGGGGTTCACTTATCTAGGTCTGGGGTGGGGGCACTGGCAACTGCAGTGGAGGGAGCTGTTAGGGCTTTAAACTAGAAAAAGTTAGTGGTATGGGTTTTGGGGAAAAAACAGTGAAATCCCAGTGTAGTAATATTATGAGTTCTAGGAGAACTAGTAATAGACAGAATAAGGTTGATACTGGAAAGCCAGTGGCACTAGGTGACAAGGTCAGTAACAGGTATAGTGGAAAAACAGAAATGAGCAGGAAGGGTAAAGTGAAAGTAGGGTCTTTAAATGTATATTACACCAATAGTCGTAGTGCTAGGAATAAGATTAACGAGTTGAGATTAGTTGCAAGTATGGGTAATATTGATGTTTTTGCAATAACTGAGACATGGTTTAATATGAAAAATCGGGACATGCCTGCTGAATGTCACATTCAGGGTTTTAAATTGGTCCAAGTAGACAGAAGTATCGGGAAGGGGGGTGGGGTGGCACTCTATGTCCGTGATCATTTAAATTGTTGCATAAAAACGGGTATAAAGTATGAAATAATGCATACAGAGTCTGTCTGGATACAATTTTCAGAGGGGTGTGAAAAATTGATTTTAGGCGTGATTTACCGTCCTCCAAACTTAGATAGGGAACAAGGGAGACTACTTTGGGAGGAAATTGTTAAGGCCACAAGGCACGATAACGTAGTAATTCTAGGGGACTTTAACTTTAGTCAGATTGGTTGGAATTTCTTGACAGGGAATTTAGAATCAAACTACTTTTTAGAAGTAGTTCAGGATTGTTTTTTGAAGCAATTTGTGACAGAACCTACAAGGGGAAATAACCTACTTGACTTGGTTCTGGCAAACAAGGAATCCCTTGTTAATAATTTAGAAATTACAGACGAACTCGGCACGAGCGACCACAAGTCAATTACCGTTTAGCATTGAATGGATGTATGATAGTAGGGATTATTCAGTAACAGTCCCAGACTTTCGCTTAGCAGATTATAATGGGCTTAGAGAACACTTATCAACTGTGGACTGGGGTAACGAAGAGAGCTATCAATATGACAGCTTTCTTAACACTATACAGGCTGCCCAAAGAACATTTATCCCGTATAAAGAAATTAGATCAAGTAGAAATGACCCAAAAAGGATGAATAATAGGCTCATATATATTTTAGGGCAGAAGAAAGGAATTTATAGGCGCATAAATAGAGGTGAGGGTCATCTTATAAATCAGTATACTGACATTAAGAGGGACGTTAAAAAGGGTATAAGAAAAGCTAAACAGGACTATGAAATTATTGTTGCTAGGGATTCAAAAACTAACCCAAAACGTTTTTTCCAGGTTTATAGAACAAAAGTTAGGGATAAGATAGGTCCCCTTAAAATTAACTCTGGGCATCTTACTGACAAGGAGAATGATATGTGCTCTATTTTTAATAATTATTTTCTCACGGTTTTCACACAGGAAGACACCAATAATATCCCAGTAATTAATTTTTACAGAGGCCCAGAAGAAGATAAATTATGTAATATCACAGTCACTAGCGAAATGGTTATGAAACAACTAGACCGACTGAAACAAAATAAATCGCCGGGTCCTGATGAGCTTTTTGCAAGGGTTCTTAATGTGAACCAATATCTAACATTTTTAATTTATCTCTTCAAACAGGTGTAGTGTCTGATATGTGGAAGATGGCTAATGTAATTCCTATTTTTAAAGCAGGGGACAAGTCACTACCGTCAAATTACCGCCCAATAAGCAAATTACTAGAGTAAATTATAGCTGATATTATTAGAAGCCATCTAGATAACCATAATTTGATTAATGATACTCAGCATGGATTCACGAGGGGCCGTTCCTGCCTATCTAATTTATTAACCTTCTTTAGTAAAGCTTTTGAGGCTGTTGATCACGATAAAGAATTCGATATTGTTTATTTAGATTTTAGTAAGGCTTTTGATAGAGTACCGCACCAGAGACTGTTAAAGAAAGTGGCAGCTCATGGCATTGGGGAAAAGTGCTGTCATGGATCGAGTCATGGCTCACCAATAGGAAGCAGAGAGTGTGCATAAATGGGGTTAAATCCGAGTGGGGATCTGTAACAAGTGGTGTTCCACAGGGATCAGTCTTAGACCCGTTGTTGTTTATAATATATATCAATGACCTTGATGAGGGAATTACTAGTGATATGAGCAAATTCGCCGATGACACGAAGATAGGTAGGATAATTGATTTAAACGTAGATGTCAGGGAACTTCAGGAGGATTTAGACAAACTCAATTCCTGGTCAGAAAAGTGGCAGATGCAGTTCAATGTAGATAAATGCAAGGTTCTGAAGCTCGGGAGTGTCCATAACCCAAGCACTTATAAGTTAAATAACGTAGAACTTAGCCATACAGATTGCGAAAAGGACTTGGGGGTTATGGTAAGTAGCAACCTTAAACCAAGACAGCAGTGCCTAAGAGTACGTAATAAGGCAAACAGATTACTGGGATTTATATCAAGAAGTGTAAGCAACAGAAGTCCAGAGGTTATATTACAGCTTTATACATCGTTAGTAAGGCCTCACCTAGATTACGCAGCTCAGTTCTGGTCTCCATATTACATAATGGATATTAATTCGTTAGAAAACATTCAGCGTAGAATGACTAAATTAATACACAGCATTAGAAATCTTCCGTATGAAGAAAGATTGAAGACCCTAAAATTACATTCACTTGTAAGACGAAGAATGAGGGGAGACATGATCGAGGTATACAAGTGGAAAATGGGTATTAACAAAGGGGATATAAATAAGGTCTTGAGGATATCTCTCCAAGAGAGAACCCGCAATAATGGATTCAAATTAGATAAGTTTAGATTTAGAAAGGATATAGGAAAGTATTGGTTTGGAAATAGGGTAGTTGATGAGTGGAACAGTCTGCCTAGTAGGGTTATTGAAGCTAGGACCTTGGGTAGTTTCAAATTTAGGTTGGATAAATTCATGAGTGAGAGGGGTTGGATTTGAGTGGGAATTACACATAAGTAAATAGAATTATCAAAGCTTATTTCTTGGGTAGCATTGAAGATTGGGTTGAACAAATATTTTGTTTGTGGGATGGAATGTGAAGGATCTGCCTAGTATGGGCCAGCAGGCCTGCTGCAGTGTTCCTCCTTTCTTATGTTCTTATGAGTCGATGATGTTGGTAAGAGATTCCAGCCATGGTACTGAGATTCCAGCCATGGTACTGAGATTCCAGTCATGGTACTGAGATTCCAGCCATGGTACTGAGATTCCAGCCATGGTACTGAGATTCCAGCCATGGTACTGAGATTCCAGCCATGGTACTGAGATTCCAGTCATGGTACTGAGATTCCAGCCATGGTACTGAGATTCAGCCATGGTACTGAAATTCCAGCCATGGTACTGAGATTCCAGCCATGGTACTGAGATTCCAGCCATGGTACTGAGATTCCAGCCATGGTACTGAGATTCCAGTCATGGTACTGAGATTCCAGCCATGGTACTGAGATTCCAGTCATGGTACTGAGTTTCCCAGCCATGGTACGAATTCCACCAGGGTTTGAGATCCCAGCCAGGGTACTGAATTCCAGCCATGGTACTGAGATTCCAGCCATGGTACTGAGATTCCAGCCATGGTACTGAGATTCCAGCCATGGTACTGAGATTCCAGCCATGGTACTGAGATTCCAGCCATGGTACTGAGATTCCAGCCATGGTACTGAGATTCCAGCCATGGTACTGAGATTCCAGCCATGGTACTGAGAGCTGTTTTCCACAAAGACACAATTTTGAGATGTATCGATTATTTCGAAATTTAACACTGCTTAGGTTAGGTAAGGCTCGTCAGGAAACTGGACAAGTGTTTCCTGACGCGGGCTTAGTCATCTGACCGAAACCTTTCACTGGCTTACCCAGTCCACACCCTTTAAAAAATATGGTTTTATGACACGGCTCACACTGGGGTCCGGGGATGGATCCTCGGTACGGGTGGAAACATTAGGACGTGTTTCCTTAAGACACCTGCTGTCACTGTTCACCTAGCAGTAAAATAGGTACCTGGGTGTTAGTGGACTGGTGTGGGTCGCATCCTGGTACAAAACTGACCTAAAATGCGGGAAATGCTCTGCATAACAAGGGACTTTCTATATAGTAGTATGTCATTGATGTGAGCTATGGTCTGTATACCTTGTACATGTACTGGTAGTAAATAAAGATTATCATTATTATAATTCACCAAATATTTAACAAAATTCTTTTTACATTTTACAAAACTCGCTACGATTCTCACCTGTTATTCATCCAGTAATATATCATAGGATTAACCATGGCATTAGCCATAGCCAACCAGTAGAACCCTAAGTAGATGTGTTGAATATTTTCACTATCCAGAACCTGTCTGTTGTGGTACTGGTAGAGGAAGAAGCCTTGCTGGGAAGCCAACACAACATGAAGATGGTAACAATTACCATCAGCATGGCACCACCTGCATAATGGAGGTACCAATGAGACAAATAACAAAGCCGTCAAGTAGGATATAGACAATAATTAAGCCTTCAACTAGGGATATGGAGAGACAATAACAAAAGCCTTCAACTAGGGATATAAAGAGACAATAACAAAGCCTTCAACTAGGGATATGGAGAGACAATAACAAAAGCCTTCAACTAGGGATATAAAGAGACAATAACAAAAGCCTTCAACTAGGGATATAAAGAGACAATAACAAAGCCTTCAACTAGGGATATGGAGAGACAATAACAAAAGCCTTCAACTAGGGATATGGAGAGACAATAACAAAAGCCTTCAACTAGGGATATAAGAGACAATAACAAAAGCCTTCAACTAGGGATATGGAGAGACAATAACAAAACCTTCAACTAGGGATATAAAGAGATAATAACAAAAGCCTTCAAATAGGGATATAAAGAGACAATAACAAAAGCCTTCAAATAGGGATATAAAGAGACAATAACAAAAGCCTTCAAATAGGGATATAAAGAGACAAAAACAAAAGCCTTCAACTAGGGATATAAAGAGACAATAACAAAAGCCTTCAAATAGGGATATAAAGAGACAATAATAAAGCCTTCAACTAGATATATAAAGAGACAATAACAAAAGCCTTCAACTAGGGATATGGAGAGACAATAACAAAAGCCTTCAACTAGGGATATAAAGAGACAATAACAAAAGCCTTCAACTAGGGATATAAAGAGACAATAACAAAAGCCGTCAACTAGGGATATAAAGAGACAATAACAAAAGGCTTCAACTAGGGATATAAAGAGACAATAACAAAAGCCTTCAACTAGGGATAAAAAGAGACAATAACAAAAGCCTTCAACTAGGGATATAAAGAGACAATAACAAAAGCCGTCAACTAGGGATATAAAGAGACAATAACAAAAGCCTTCAACTAGGGATAAAAAGAGACAATAACAAAAGCCTTCAACTAGGGATATAAAGAGACAATAACAAAAGCCGTCAAGTACGTATATAGACAGTGGTAGCAGAGAATTCTTTGAGTGCAACATACATACATACACACATGGAAGAAATGACAATAAACGCTTGATTTGCAAATATCCAAAATACCACAACGAACATAGGAAGAACACCTGAGAGTGGAAAGATAGTCAACAAAACACGTAGGATAATAGTCGTCTTGAGTATACCAGGTGACGTGTAGGATAATAGTCGTCTTGAGTATACCAGGTGACGTGTAGGATAATAGTCGTCTTGAGTATACCAGGTGACGTGTAGGATAATAGTCGTCTTGAGTATACCAGGTGACGTGTAGGATAATAGTCGTCTTGAGTATACCAGGTGACGTGTAGGATAATAGTCGTCTTGAGTATACCAGGTGACGTGTAGGATAATAGTCGTCTTGAGATACCAGGTGACGTGTACGATAATAGTCGTCTTGAGTATACCAGGTGACGTGTACGATAATAGTCGTCTTGAGTATACCAAGTGACGTGTAGGATAATAGTCGTCTTGAGTATATCAGGTGACGTGTGGATAATAGTCGTCTTGAGTATACCAGGTGACGTGTAGGATAATAGTCGTCTTGAGTATACCAGGTGACGTGTACGATAATAGTCGTCTTGAGTATACCAGGTGACGTGAGGATAATAGTCATATTGAGTATACCAGGTGACGTGAAGGATAATAGTCGTCTTGGAGTATACCAGGTGACGTGTAGGATAATAGTCGTCTTGAGTATACCAAGTGACGTGTAGGATAATAGTCGTCTTAAGTATACCAGGTGACGTGTAGGATAATAGTCGTCTTGAGTATACCAGGGGACGTGTAGGATAATAGTCGTCTTGAGTATACCAGGTGACGTGTACGATAATAGTCGTCTTGAGTATACCAGGTGACGTGTAGGATAATAGTCGTCTTGAGTATACCAGGTGACGTGTAGGATAATAGTCATGTTGAGTATACCAAGTGACGTGTAGGATAATAGACGTGTTGAGTATACCAGGTGACGTGTACGATAATAGTCGTCTTGAGTATACCAGGTGACGTGTACGATAATAGTCGTCTTGAGTATACCAGGTGACGTGTAGGATAATAGTCGTGTTGAGTATACCAGATGACGTGTTGGATAATAATCGTCTTGAGTATACCAGGTGACGTGTAGGATAATAGTCGTGTTGAGTATACCAGGTGACGTGTAGGATAATAGTCGTGTTGAGTATACCAGGTGACGTGTAGGATAATAGTCGTGTTGAGTATACCAGGTGACGTGTAGGTAATAGTCGTCTTGAGTATACCAGGTGACGTGTAGGATAATAGTCGTCTTGAGTATACCAGGTGACGTGTAGGATAATAGTCGTCTTGAGTATACCAGATGACGTGTAGGATAATAGTCGTCTTGAGTATACCAGGTGACGTGTAGGATAATAGTCGTGTTGAGTATACCAGGTGACGTGTAGGATAATAGTCGTCTTGAGTATACCAGATGACCTGTAAGATAATAGTCGTCTTGAGTATACCAGGTGACGTGTAGGATAATAGTCGTGTTGAGTATACCAGGTGACGTGTAGGATAATAGTCGTGTTGAGTATACCAGGTGACGTGTAGGATAATAGTCGTGTTGAGTATACCAGGTGACGTGTAGGATAATAGTCGTCTTGAGTATACCAGGTGACGTGTAGGATAATAGTCGTGTTGAGTATACCAGGTGACGTGTAGGATAATAGTCGTCTTGAGTATACCAGGTGACCTGTAGGATAATAGTCGTCTTGAGTATACCAGGTGACGTGTAGGATAATAGTCGTCTTGAGTATACCAGGTGACGTGTAGGATAATAGTCGTCTTGAGTATACCAGGTGACGTGTAGGATAATAGTCGTCTTGAGTATACCAGGTGACGTGTAGGATAATAGTCGTCTTGAGTATACCAGGTGACGTGTAGGATAATAGTCATTTTGAGTATACCAGGTGACGTGTAGGATAATAGTCATATTGAGTATACCAGGTGACGTGTAGGATAATAGTCGTGTTGAGTATACCAAGTGACGTGTAGGATAATAGTCGTCTTGAGTATACCAGGTGACGTGTAGGATAATAGTCATATTGAGTATACCAGGTGACGTGTAGGATAATAGTCATATTGAGTATACCAGGTGACGTGTAGGATAATAGTCGTCTTGAGTATACCAGATGACGTGTAGGATAATAGTCGTCTTGAGTATACCAGGTGACGTGTAGGATAATAGTCGTGTTGAGTATACCAGGTGACGTGTAGGATAATAGTCGTCTTGAGTATACCAGATGACCTGTAAGATAATAGTCGTCTTGAGTATACCAGGTGACGTGTAGGATAATAGTCGTGTTGAGTATACCAGGTGACGTGTAGGATAATAGTCGTGTTGAGTATACCAGGTGACGTGTAGGATAATAGTCGTGTTGAGTATACCAGGTGACGTGTAGGATAATAGTCGTCTTGAGTATACCAGGTGACGTGTAGGATAATAGTCGTCTTGAGTATACCAGGTGACGTGTAGGATAATAGTCGTGTTGAGTATACCAGGTGACGTGTAGGATAATAGTCGTCTTGAGTATACCAGGTGACCTGTAGGATAATAGTCGTCTTGAGTATACCAGGTGACGTGTAGGATAATAGTCGTCTTGAGTATACCAGGTGACGTGTAGGATAATAGTCGTCTTGAGTATACCAGGTGACGTGTAGGATAATAGTCGTCCTGTGATACTCTCACACTTTACCTCCTGTGATACTCTCACACGATACCTCCTGTGATACTCTCACACGTTACCTCCTGTGATACTCTCACACGATACCTCCTGTGATACTCTCACACGTTACCTCCTGTGATACTCTCACACGTTACCTCCTGTGATACTCTCACACGTTACCTCCTGTGATACTCTCACACGTTACCTCCTGTGCTGCTCTCACATCGTTACCTCCTGTGATACTCTCACACGTTACCTCCTGTGCTGCTCTCACACGTTACCTCCTGT
Source organism: Cherax destructor (assembly GCA_009830355.1). Lineage (NCBI taxonomy): Eukaryota > Metazoa > Arthropoda > Malacostraca > Decapoda > Parastacidae > Cherax > Cherax destructor. The sequence continues at coordinate 875 of WNWK01003084.1, read as the reverse complement.
GATACTCTCACACGTTACCTCTGTAATACTCTCACACGTTACCTTCTGTGATACTCTCACAGTTACCTCTGTGCTGCTCTCACACGTTACCTCCTGTGATACTCTACACGTTACCTCCTGTAATACTCTCAAACGTTACCTCCTGTAATACTCTCACACGTTACCTTCTGTGATACTCCCACACGTTACCTCCTGTGCTGCTCTCACAGTTACCTCCTGTGATACTCTCACAGTTACCTCCTGTGCTGCTCTCACAGTTACCTCCTGTAATACTCTCACGTTACCTCCTGTAATACTCTCACACGTTACCTCCTGTGATACTCTCACACGTTACCTCCTGTGCTGCTCTCACACGTTACCTCCTGTGATACTCTCACACGTTACCTCCTGTAATACTCTCACACGTTACCTCCTGTAATACTCTCACACGTTACCTCCTGTGCTGCTCTCACACGTTACCTCCTGTGATACTCTCACACGTTACCTCCTGTGATACTCTCACAATATATCCTTCACATACTCATTATTATTATCATCATACAAGTATGTGGCATATTGTGGATCATACACTGTCATTCATACGGTCATACTTTCAGTTATGAGGGTGAAAAGTTATTGAAAGTAATATATAAACAGTGTATATACACTGAGGGATGTATATATCACAGTGTATATACTCTAATTATTTACTTTAATGACTATTTTAGGTATTAAAGCTTTCTTAGCTGTCGGTGGAAATGTGACATGCTGATTTATAATCATCGTGTAGTCGATAGGATTTAAACCCTAATGATATCTTCAGCACTGAATAATAAAATTCCTAGGATATATACACTGAAAAAGTATGTATCTGTGTATATGCACCGAAAGATATC